>JAWNLR010000714.1:0-15318 GCA_035042205.1 Drosophila infuscata | reverse complement strand
TAAAAAAAAAACCAAAGTTAAAAATGGGTAAAAATGGTTTTACCTTAATGGTTTTGTGCAAATGTATGTAACAGGCAGAAGGAAGAATCTCCGACCCCATAAAATATATATATTCTTGATCTGGATTAACAGCCGAGTCGATATAGCCCTGTCCGTCCGTCTGTATGAACACGCGGATCTCAGAGACTGTAAGAGCTAGCGACTTCAAATTTGGAATATAAGTTCTCGTATACCAGGCGCAGATCAAGTTTGCTTTATTTGATCGATAACTGCCTCAGTTTCTGAATTATCGATATATTTCGATTTCCTATAGCAATAAATTCCACAATATAAGAGGCAGGGGCTAGCGTCAATATATTTGTATGTATTCTGCAGAGCCCCGAAAACTACTGCTTCGTGTACGAATGTACGCCTGTGTGTATTTATGTATATGCACGTGTTTGAAGCCATTCAAATCGGGCATTTAAGTGCAAATCATCTTAAGGGAATATTTGCCAATAAAACTAGAATATATTTAATAATTGGGTTAAGGGTATATCGTAGTCGAGCCAACTCGACTACAGCATCTTACTTGTTTACATTAGCTTTCTGTTTGCTTATATAGATTATTACCTATTGTGGATGGTTTATAAATTTAAATAGTTTAAATTTAAAAAAACATAATATTCCAGATTGAATGCCATTTATTCTCTGAGTGTACGACTGTAAGACATTGCATTTGAATACCAAAAATGATGGTTGTATGTTTGCCTGTCTACTTGTCAGAAACAAGAATATGTTCTATATGTGTGGTCGGAACTTTAAGTGTTTTGCAACATGTTGACACATTTCACTTGTGGCAAACAGTCAAACAGAGAGCTGAGGCCACCTTACCTGACCGAGAATAACCATGGCAACAAATCAAATTACTTTCAATTTGTAACTTTTAACCTTTCACAATGCGCTCAACAGGCTATGAAACTGAATAAAATTAAATACAATTTTTCGTTTTATTTTGGTAAATATTTTACTGCTAGTCGTCGTCGTCGTCGTCGGACGTAAACAACTCGTCACACGGACCGAAAATAGAACCACGGGCAACAGCCAAACTGTATCCGTATCAGAAGCAAGCAGCAAAAGTGTTCGAATGTTGCCAAATGGCATAAAAAAAAAAAAACAAAAAAGCACTCGAGACTCTTTCGCATCGCATGTTTGTTGATTAACTTGCTGCCTGCCACCTGCCACTTGCCACAAGCCAAGCTAATTGAATTCCCGTTTTACCTGGTTGCAGCATTAATATTTCAATTAGCTGCATAATCGACTCATAGCTGACCACAATTATGCACATACATCTGTCTTGGGCTGCCCACTTCCAGCCCACTATTAATTATTCAACCTACTCTAATTAGTTAAATACTAATTATCCTTACACACACAAAAGATGTTTCCAGCTAAATTTAATTACAGCCAACTTTTGCATTTTTATACCACGTGCACAATAAAATGTATTAAGGGGTATATTGAAAAAGTATACAATGTGTTTTTTGTTAATGAGTATCTCCTTCAGGGAGAGCGCTCTCGACTATAGCCTTCTTACTTGTTAGTATTGGCAATAAATAGGTCTATACTCAAACAGATACACTTTTTGACGTCATAAGCCGAAATAAGTTAAGCAAACCGAATTGCATTTAATCAGTCTGACATCAAAAGTATCACTGACGTCACAATTGCAATATCAATAAAGAGTTGACTTGTAAAAGGGAATCTTTGATCTAAATGCTCAAATTTGGGGTTTCACTAATCAAAAAAAAGTGTAAGAAGTTAAATTTAATGAATCACATGTACAACAAAAGAGAATGTTGCAGCCGGACGTAACCGACAGCGATATACTATGATATGTCCAGCCTAGAATCACTGTCCGTTCAGATTGACGTAGATATAAGATTGCAACCCTTCTTCGAAGATTGGCAACTGTAGCTCTTAAATTGCGGGAGATATGGGCATTTATCGGGTTTCCAACATTATTTTATCCAGATTATTGAAGGTTGTTACTAGCAATGTACATTTCAAATTTGGTGACTTAAGCTTCAAAATTGCGTGAGATTTATGGTCCTATCGATTAACACCAACAGGTGTATCGGTTTAGGTAGGCGGAGTAGGCCATTCAATTTACCAGTAACAGTTCACAGTTTGGTATCTATTTCAATCGTAAATTTAAAGCCGAAAACGTGATTTTGGGTCGGAACATAAGTCAAAATTATAGTCCGAAAATCGGCATATGGGCATATGGGCACAATTCGAACCTTCAAAAGGCCATAACTTCGTCAAAACTCAACGCATTTTCAAAAGGAAGGGCTTTTTAGTCACAGTTTGGCCTCTAGATCAATCGTACATTTAAAGTTGAAAACGTGATTTTGGGTCGGAACATAAGTCAAAATTATAGTCCGAAAATCGACATATGGGCATAAGGGCATAGGTCGAACCATCAAAAGGCCATAACTTCGTCAAAACTCAACGTATTTTCAAAAGGAAGGGCTTTTTAGTCACAGGTTGGCCTCGAGATCAATCGTACATTTAAAGTTGAAAACGTGATTTTGGGTCGGAACATAAGTCAAAATTATAGTCCGAAAATCGGCATATGGGCATATGGGCACAATTCGAACCTTCAAAAGGCCATAACTTCGTTAAAACTCAACGCATTTTCAAAAGGAAGGGCTTTTTCGTCACAGTTTGGCCTCTAGATCAATCGTACATTTAAAGTTGAAAACGTGATTTTGGGTCGGAACATAAGTCAAAATTATAGTCCGAAAATCGACATATGGGCATAAGGGCATAGGTCGAACCATCAAAAGGCCATAACTTCGTCAAAACTCAACGTATTTTCAAAAGGAAGGGCTTTTTAGTCACAGGTTGGCCTCGAGATCAATCGTACATTTAAAGTTAAAAACGTGATTTTGGGTCGGAACATAAGTCAAAATTATAGTCCGAAAATCGGCATATGGGCATATGGGCACAATTCGAACCTTCAAAAGGCCATAACTTCGTTAAAACTCAACGCATTTTCAAAAGGAAGGGCTTTTTCGTCACAGTTTGGCCTCTAGATCAATCGTACATTTAAAGTTGAAAACGTGATTTTGGGTCGGAACATAAGTCAAAATTATAGTCCGAAAATCGGCATATGGGCATAAGGGCATAGGTCGAACCTTCAAAAGGCCATAACTTCGTTAAAACTCAACGCATTTTCAAAAGGAAGGGCTTTTTAGTCACAGTTTGGCCTCTAGATCAATCGTACATTTAAAGTTGAAAACGTGATTTTGGGTCGGAACATAAGTCAAAATTATAATCCGAAAATCGGCATATGGGCATAAGGGTATAGGTCGAACATTCAAAAGGCCATAACTTCGTCAAAACTCAACGCATTTTCAAAAGGAAGGGCTTTTTAGTCACAGTTTGGCCTCTAGATCAATCGTATATTTAAAGTTGAAAACGTGATTTTGGGTCGGAACATATGTCAAAATTATAGTCCGAAAATCGGCATATGGGCATAAGGGCATAGGTCGAACCTTCAAAAGGCCATAACTTCGTCAAAACTCAACGCATTTTCAAAAGAAAGGGCTTTTTAGTCACAGTTTGGCCTCTAGATCAATCGTACATTTAAAGTTGAAAACGTGATTTTGGGTCGGAACATAAGTCAAAATTATAGTCCGAAAATCGGCATATGGGCATAAGGGCATAGGTCGAACCTTCAAAAGGCCATAACTTCGTCAAAACTCAACGCATTTTCAAAAGGAAGGGCTTTTTAGTCACAGGTTGGCCTCGAGATCAATCGTACATTTAAAGTTGAAAACGTGATTTTGGGTCGGAACATAAGTCAAAATTATAGTCCGAAAATCGGCATATGGGCATATGGGCACAATTCGAACCTTCAAAAGGCCATAACTTCGTTAAAACTCAACGCATTTTCAAAAGGAAGGGCTTTTTCGTCACAGTTTGGCCTCTAGATCAATCGTACATTTAAAGTTGAAAACGTGATTTTGGGTCGGAACATAAGTCAAAATTATAGTCCGAAAATCGGCATATGGGCATAAGGGCATAGGTCGAACCTTCAAAAGGCCATAACTTCGTTAAAACTCAACGCATTTTCAAAAGGAAGGGCTTTTTAGTCACAGTTTGGCCTCTAGATCAATCGTACATTTAAAGTTGAAAACGTGATTTTGGGTCGGAACATAAGTCAAAATTATAGTCCGAAAATCGGCATATGGGCATAAGAGCATAGGTCGAACCTTCAAAAGGCCATAACTTCGTCAAAACTCAACGCATTTTCAAAAGAAAGGGCTTTTTAGTCACAGTTTGGCCTCTAGATCAATCGTACATTTAAAGTTGAAAACGTGATTTTGGGTCGGAACATAAGTCAAAATTATAGTCCGAAAATCGGCATATGGGCATAAGGGCATAGGTCGAACCTTCAAATGGCCATAACTTCGTCAAAACTCAACGCATTTTCAAAAGGAAGGGCTTTTTAGTCACAGGTTGGCCTCGAGATCAATCGTACATTTAAAGTTGAAAACGTGATTTTGGGTCGGAACATAAGTCAAAATTATAGTCCGAAAATCGGCATATGGGCATATGGGCACAATTCGAACCTTCAAAAGGCCATAACTTCGTTAAAACTCAACGGATTTTCAAAAGGAAGGGCTTTTTAGTCACAGTTTGGCCTCTAGATCAATCGTACATTTAAAGTTAAAAACGTGATTTTGGGTCGGAACATAAGTCAAAATTATAGTCCGAAAATCGGCATAAGGGCATAGGTCGAACCTTCAAAAGGCCATAACTTCGTCAAAACCCAACGCATTTTCAAAAGGAAGGGCTTTTTATTCACAGTTTGGTATCTATTTCAATCGTAAATTTAAAGTAGAAAACGTGATTTTGGGTCGGAACATAAGTCAAAATTATAGTCCGAAAATCGGCATATGGGCATATAGGCACAATTCGAACCTTCAAAAGGCCATAACTTCGTCAAAACTCAACGCATTTTCAAAAGGAAGGGCTTTTTAGTCACAGTTTGGCCTCTAGATCAATCGTACATTTAAAGTTGAAAACGTGATTTTGGGTCGGAACATAAGTCAAAATTATAGTCCGAAAATCGGCATATGGGCATAAGGGCATAGGTCGAACCTTCAAAAGGCCATAACTTCGTCAAAACTCATCGCATTTTCAAAAGGAAGGGCTTTTTAGTCACAGTTTGGCCTCTAGATCAATCGTACATTTAAAGTTGAAAACGTGATTTTGGGTCGGAACATAAGTCAAAATTATAGTCCGAAAATCGGCATATGGGCATAGGTCGAACCTTCAAAAGGCCATAACTTCGTCAAAACTCAACGCATTTTCAAAAGGAAGGGCTTTTTAGTCACAGTTTGGCCTCTAGATCAATCGTACATTTAAAGTTGAAAACGGGATTTTGGGTCGGAACATAAGTCAAAATCGGAACTTCAAAATAACTTCGTCATTTGTTAAAGCAAGGCCGTTTTATTCACAAAGAGGTTACCAGCAAGTTATCTTCCAAGTTTGGTCTTTCTATCCTTAAAATTGTGGGAGATATACGGATTTATCGATATACACTTTCCGAAATATCGGCATTATCGATTATGGGCGCAGGTGTAGGCGTGGCAACACAAATTTTGTTATCGGTTTTTAAAGTCGACTACCTAACAAAATTTGACGTTCCCAACTTAAAAACTGCGGAAGATATAGCCATTTAAAAGTTTTAAGGGCGGGGCTGAGGGCGTCGTAGGTTGACGCGGCATATGCCGATCTTTTAAGGACATCGCCATCAACCTACCTAACAACCTATTAATAAAATTGTGGAAGATATGTAGCTTTATCGACATGAGGGTACTTTCAAGTATATGTTCCAAGTTTCTCTAAGGGTGTCGATGAAACTTGCACAAACCCAATATACTATTATACCTTCGGTATCATAGTATAAAAACATAAACGATGACTTGATATTTTTGAAGTTGTTGCCAAGTGTAATTGCTAACAAAAAAGCGAAACGAAAATCAACACTAAATTGATTAGATTAACAATATACTTGTACAAAAATTTTATGACTGTCCATGCTTGGTCAATCAATCTTGATTAGCCATATCAGCTCTGTTGCCCAAATTGAAATTATTATTCCCCAAACAGGCTCAACTATCAACAACAATGTATTCGATTTTTGCATGGCTATTAATTAATTTTTAATTTTATAAGCAAATTTTCACACCTTTAATGCTGATTATAAACGAGACACTAAAATGGTATACTGGCGATGTGAACTGATAACACAAACAAGACTGCTACAAATATCCACACATACATATATTTGTCTATAACGGATGTGGCATACTCTGGTATAATAAGTAAGTAAATAATAAATCAACTAAATTTAATTTTAAATCAAATTTAATAATTAAATTTAACAAAATTTGAAAGATTTGATTTAAAGGTTTTTTTGATGCTGCACATCTTTTTATCTGAATATAGAAACAAGACAAACAAAAATAGTTCTATTAAAAGACAATTTACAATTTTTAATTTTTTTAAAAGCTTTATTGCACAAAATAATTTACACCCTTTTATTAAACAATTAGCTACAACCGTTTTTTTGTGGACGGAAAGACCACACAGGCATTTGCGAAAAATAAGCAAAGTTGTTCAAATGGCAACTGGGAGACTAGCTAAGAGCTTCTGACACAAAGATTGTTGCTGTTGCTGTTGCAAGTTCAGTCAACTCAATTTGCGGCCATAGAAGTGACGGAATTTACATACATATATACATATATGCAACGAAATAACTGACTGTTGCCGCTGCTACATTGTTGCATTGTTGCTGTTGCTATTTGCTGTCTTCTAACGCACTGCAGCATTTTGAGGCACGTTGCTCGGTGCTTGTTGCACGTTGCACAACATTTAGGTTATTTGTTTTCTTAAAAGATTTGCAGATGCCATTAACACACAGTTAAATTTAGTTATTAGTTGAAAGCAATCAAAAATTCTTGGCAAAGTTCGCCAATAATGAAATCTTTCGCAAAGTTTAAAATGAATACATTTCCAGTTGATGAATTTTGTTGTTTGCTTGCTGCTGTCTGGGGCATTCAACAAATTAGCCTCACTCGAGAAGCTCTTCAAATTTATTGCAACATTCAATTAAATATATTTATATATGTGAATATAGTTCAGGCAACACTTCAGCCAGTTAAGCACACACACACACACACTCGCACACATTTTTAAGCACGCTTAGCAACAACAATAAAAACAGTTATGCGAGCGACCACAATATCGAGCACTACGTGAGTTCTCTCTGGTGCTTGTTGGCATGGCAACAATTGATATC
Source organism: Drosophila infuscata (assembly GCA_035042205.1). Lineage (NCBI taxonomy): Eukaryota > Metazoa > Arthropoda > Insecta > Diptera > Drosophilidae > Drosophila > Drosophila infuscata. Next base: position 7,958 of record JAWNLR010000714.1, on the reverse strand, counting down.
ATAATTGGCATAAACGGCTTCCAGTTCCTTAGCCTTTTTTATTGGTTTTGTTTTCATTTTTTATTAGACCGCATTAGACGCAATGTTAACTACTAAATAAGAGAGTACAAGCGAGAGAGACAACAGTACATACGAGTATATCTTTATATATGTATATATTTTAGTATTGTATTATAATTTAAATTTAGTACTACTCATGGAATAATATCACCACTAAACCACTTCATGGAAATCATTTCATTTTCACAATTACATCTCCTAATTTTGACAATTGTTCTATTAGATTTCTCGATAATTTTCTATCTTTGTCATAACATTTATTTTTTGATTTTACTTTTTATAAAAATTAAGTAAATTCAAAACTGTGAGTAAAATTATGGTAAAATTATATGTACATTACTTGTAATATTTCATTTGATTGTCACTATTGTTGTTTGTTGTGTTTTCAGTTCTAAATAACAGATGTTGTTTTCTTTAAATCACAAAAATGTCGTTTATCCAAGGGACAAGCTCTAATCGAATTATGTTAGGCACATAACACAACAGGTCGATTTGGGTAAACAAATTATTCGTGTGCAATGCACAAGTTAAAGGTCAACTTAACAACAAATGAGCTTAAAAATACAAAAACAAACAAAAATAAGTTGCGGAAATAATATGATCAACTATTTGAATGCCCTATATTGTTAAAACGTGATCGCAATATTAATGCATTAAAATATACATATTTAAGTACAAAAACACAGCGAAAAATCACACACCCTGTGTTTACAGGGTGGGTGAACAAACAATTGGCTCACAAGGTAAATGCGAACAACTACGCCTAATAAAATGAAGAATATTCACGCAGAAGCAAATATGTATGCAAGTATGTATGTATGTATGAGTTTGCATACATGCATACTCTCTCATAGGTATGTAGTAGGCCGCCACAAACTATTCATATGCTTGTCGGTATGTATGTATGTATACACATGTATCTTTACGCTCATAGAACACAATTTGTACATATGTATGCCTGTGTGTATGCGAATTTACAACAAAACGAGCTTCGAAGAGAGAGAAAACACATACAAAATGGCTGCTTAATTTAGATTTCCGTGTGGTAGGTCAAGTGGCAATTTTCTCAACGAATTTTTGGTGGTTTTTGTGCCTTTTTTCATTTTTGGTGTTTGTGTGAAGTGTTGTAAAATATTTAATATTTTCTGGTTAAGAATTAGCTCAAAATCTATTTAAATCGTTTCTTTTATTATGAGGGAAAGAAAATTGAAGCTCCAGATATCAAGTCTAGCTTAGAAACAGCTTTTCATTAGTTGTAAAGTAAAGATTAGACATTTTATTTTATTTAGGAAACAGTTTTATTTGTGGACAATACGAGGTGGTAAAGAGCGTAGCTGCATTATACTATGCCAATAAATTGTTTTGACAAGGTAAATAAATTATTTCTCTCCATTTCTTTTGCAAAAAAAAGGTATTTATTAAAGTCTTATATTTCTCTTCCTCTTATTTTTCCACAGTTAAGTGGAGTTTTCACAACTAGTAAACAAAAAATAATAAGCAAGGTTCATTATGAAAATGAAAACTTTTCAAAATATTCTAAATTATGCATTTTCAAAAGTAGTTTAAATCTCTCTCTTAAAACTCTCTTTTAAACCTTTTCATGAGAAAGTGCACTGCAGCCTGAAAGGACCTTTAATGTTTTTTGTTTGTTTCTGTAAGTTATTGTCTGTTGTTAATTTATTCAATAACGGCAAGAATGAACAACTTACCCATAGGGGCGCTGACAACAAAATCGTTTAAATGTTCTGCTACTCAGCTCTTTATAAGTGGTTGTTGTTGCTATTGTTGCTGCTGCTGTTACTGTTGTTGATGTTGTTGTTGTTGGTATTGTTGTTGGTAACAACAACTCTGGAAATCATTGGCGTAACAACAACACGGCACCTTTTTAGTTTCTCTTTTTTGTTCTTTTGAGATCGCTATTAAATTTTTGTTGTTCTCTGCACGGAGCTGATAACGCAGCACGTTGAATCGCTTACACACACATAAGCAAAATATATTTATGTGTATGTACGTTTATATATATATGTAAATAAATATATATATGAATGTCTGGGTCTGTAGTCGTGAGAGTCCGATAACCGCTGCAGCTTTTCGCTTTTTGGCTTTTTTACATCAAATCAATGATACCGTACAAAAATAGTAGTAAACACTATGAAAGAGATTTGTTTTTATTAAATATAGAACAAGTAAAAAAAAAATTATATTCCAATTTTTTACACTTTACAATCTATACATTTTTCAGGATGAAAATGTTTTTACATCTGCGTCTACTTTGTTTGTGTGCGCGCGTGGTTGTGTATGTGTATGTAAACATATATTTTCAGCTTTTTTTTTTGCTATTCTCTTCTAAATTTTTGTTTTTAGAAAAGTTTTCCGTGTGTGCGGAAAGAAATACGAATGTGTGTGTGTTGGTTTTATTTCTTAAGGTTATAAATTTATCGCTTGATTTTTGTAGCCACCCAGAGATGGTTGTAATTCTGTTATGAAAGGTGTAAAATTTAAACTTTTATGTTTCTACTTTTTGGGGTAAAATTATTTTTAAACAGAATTTAAAAAGATAATTTTTCTCAACTGTTTATATTTGATTCTATTTGAAAATGTACCCAACTACTCTAAGTGAGATTTTTTAAAATTATTTAAATAAAATAGATGGACATTTTATAAGATTACATTTTAGCATAATACCAACAAACATATGTATATATGTACATAAATTTACATACACACAACCATACATAAAAACATACTGCCGGTCATTTAATTTGCTGTATGGCCGAACCAATTGTTATTGTTGTTGTTGGTTTTGTTTTGCTTTTTCGAAGCTTCGACGATCAAGAAATTTGTAGTAATTTTCCATGCAATAACAACGATTTTGTTTTTCTGCTTTCTGGTTTTTTTTTTGTCCTATCTTGTGCGCTTGCTTTCGCTTTTATAATATTTTGTTTTGTTTTATTGTTTGTATTATTATTTTATATTTTTCTCTTAAGCTATGTATTTATATTTTGTCAAATAAATTAAGTTATTAAATTTACCAATAATAAAACAATGAATAACACAAGCAACTTAAAGATTTAAACGAAATAATATAAAGCCGTTTATCACTGTTTTGCTCTCTGTTCTTGTTCTTCTTTCTGGTGACTTAAGTAAAAGCTGGGCTTTGGGGGCCTTAAACGGCTGTCGCTGAACGCGCCATTAACTCGCCGATAACCGAACGCGGCCACTGACAAAATAAAACTGAAATCAGCCCCAGCTGCTCGATGGCTGCCTGCCTGGCTGACTGCTTGCTTGCTTGGTTCGTAAACAGCAACAGCACGAAAGCTAAACGAAATATATTTGTTTGTATGTGGTGTATATACAGTGGTTCACAAAACGGTTGGACCAGTGCCTAGCACCAATTTTAATTGCCTGCCATAAAGTAATTATGTAATATTTTTCAAAAATTCCAAAGACCCATGGCAGGTACATATATTAACCACAAAAATTAATATATGACCTTAAAAAATTGGGATTTCCCCACTCACTAGGTCGGGTTATGTAAAAAAGTACCTAAATTATAGGTCAAAAAATGTTGGACCAGGTACTTTATGGACACCTGCGTGCCATAAAACCCGGATTTTTTTTACCTAAAATTTAATATTTTCGGTTTTAATAGACCAATTCTCCATAGTCAGTTTAGTTTTTTCCTGCAATTCGGGTGCAACAAGGCAACAAGGACCATGGGCAAACTGACTACCATTGAGCAAAAGAAACTCATCCTGGAACACTTAAAAATCGGATATTCATATCGCCAAATAGCTAAAATGGTCAATCTAAACACCTCAACTGTATTCCACATCATTTGGAGTTTCGTCGACGAAAATTGGACAGAGGACAAGGGCGGAATGGCTCCAAACCCGATTTTCACCGAGCAGGACGAGCCAAGGATCATCAAGATTTCAAGGGGAAATCTTAAGCTATCGGCTCAAAAACTGACTCAATGGGTGCAGGATGGAATAAGGAAAAAGTTCAGTATGGGAACTGGGCTCCAAGTTTTGCGCAACCATGACTTTAAGGCCCAAGTACCACAGAAAGAGCAATTTATATAAGCAAAAAATACAGGGTATAGGATGACATTCGCCAAAATCCACTTGGGCAAGGATTTGGAGTTCTGGAACATAGTCATATTTGAATATGAGCCCAAATTCAACATTTTTTGCCAGGACGGATGGAATTATATGTGGCGACAACCCAATACTGAGGTGGACCCCAAACAATTGAAGGCAACAGTCAAGCACGGCGGAGGAAGTGTCACGGTTTGGGCCTGTATCTCGGCAGCCGGTGGCGGAAATTTTGTGATTATTGACACAACAATGGACAGGAATGTATACTTCAATATACTAAAGGAAAATTTACTCCAAAGTGCCGAGAAGCTAGGAATCCGACGACCTTCCGGTTCTACCAGGACAACGACCCCAAGCATAAGTCGGGAATAGTACAGTCCTGACTTATCTGGAACTGCCCCCACGTGATGATTCCACCGGCCCAGTCTCCAGACTTAAATGTTATTGAAAATTTGTGGGCTCTGCTGGAAAATAACATCCGGAAATACAAGATATCCAGCAAACAGGATCTCAAGACTGCTCTGCTGGAGGAGTGCAACAAGATCAGTCCAGAAACTACCCGGAAGCTGGTGTCTTCCATGAAAAATAGGTTAAGCGAAGTTGTTAAGGCTAAAGGATATCATACTAAGTATTAACATCCTTATTTAAGCTTTTATACGCCAAATATGTAACTTTTTTAAGACTGGTCCAAATACTTTTGTGACATGAATTTTGGTTATGTTTTCAGATTTTGACTAATTTTAATTAATTAATTAATATTTTAATAAAAACTAAAGTTCCTTTTCAAATGTGATATAACATTAAATAAATTGGCATTTAAACATTTTGAATTTGTTTCCTTGTTTAAACTTTATAGCACTTTAAATTTTTTGCTAGGCACCGGTCCAACCGTTTTGTGAACCACTGTATGTAAGTGCGAGCACCGCTACACATGCACCCACACACACTTGCAGTAAGCTTATTACGTACAGCCGAACAAACGAGATAGCATACTATAGGCAAATGAGAGCAGAGCAGCAACAGGCAGTCGACAGTCGACAATCGGCAGTCGGCAGAAGCAGCAGCAATAACAACAACAAGGTACGCTTCTTTATATAAAAAAACAAACGTTTACTTCGGCAATCTGCTGCCGTCGTCGTCCCATCTAGTTAGCCTGCATTAAAATGCACTCTACGTGCGCGCACACACACACATTATGTTATCAAATGCAGAGCATAATTTGTTGAGTATCTGTAAAGATATCTGACTTCATTTATTTTTTAATATTAATTTTTGTTTCTAGTCTAGTTTTTTTACAGTTTTACAATTGTCTATCTACAATTTGTAGCGCTACCAAAACCAGCTAAGCCTATTCCAAATCTTGCTGTTTTGTTTTTGCTATTTTTATTACATCTACATAGACATATACAAATACATATACTATGTACATATACACATCATATCTATGAATGTGTGTGTGCAGTGCATATGTGGAGTATAACAGCAACATCACCAGGAAGGTAGTTGATAAAGAAGGGAGGCGAAGGGTGGTACAACATTGAAACGGCGCGACTAAAACAACGCCTGATATGATTGAACTCTTAAATGGTGCCGCTACCCGCACCCCACACCCGTTTCAACTACTCTTCATCTATCAACATGTTAAGGCCTATGCATGCGTGTGTCTGTGTCTAACTACACACTTATGCATTTGTCGTATGTGTTGTGTGTGCTGGTGAGTGCCTTGCAAAGTTCGCGTTCTCCGCGTCTGCTCAATTATCAACAGTTTGTTTGTTTGGCCGCTTTGTGTTTCGTCTCCACCGTTGTGTGTATTGTGTATATACACAAAGCAAAGTGCCAAAGCAAATTCACAAGCAGAAGCAAAAGCAAGAGTAATGGCAACAATTGCTGCTGCTGCTCCCTATCACAACAATTGCAAAAGCAACAAGCAATAAAATAGCGAATAGAGGTGAAAAAAAAACATTCATACGGGACACGAACTTTGTTGTTGTTGTTGATCTCTGCCAGATCACAAATTTGATGTTTTTGTTGCTTCAGTTGTCTTACGCATTACGTCTACGTATTATTGCGTATGTATGTATGTACATACATATGTATGTATGTATGTATGTACATATGTAAATATGCATGTAAAAATTGCATTTGAAAGTTAGAGAACCTTTTGAAACTTGAAGAAAGAGTAAAATAAATTAAAATTATTTACACACACATACTTTGAAACACACATGAGTACAAAGTTCTCTATGGAAACTATTAAAATGATTGTCAGCTCGAAGTAAACATTTATGTTATAAGTGCATACACATACAAATATATACATATGTACATATACAGTCATTCCAAGCTTATTTCGGGCAGTGTCCAGCACAAATTTTAAAGTACTATAAAGTTTAAACAAGGAAAAAAACGCAAAATGTTTAAATGCCAATTTGTTTAATGTTATATCACATTTGAAAAAAGAACTTTAGTTTTTATTAAAACATTAATTAATTAGTTAAAATTAGTCAAAAACTGAAAACATATCCAAAATACATTTCCAAGCTTAGTTCGGGCAGTCTTAAAAAAAGTTACATATTTGGCGTATAAAAACTTAAATAAGGATGTTAATACTTAGTATGATATACTTTAGGCTTAACAACTTCGCTTAACATATTTTTCATGGAAGATACCAGCTTCCGGGTAGTTTCTGAGCTGATCTTGCTTCACTCCTCCAGCAGAACATTTTTGAGATCTTGTTCGCTGGTTATCTTGTGATTCCGGTTATTATTTCCAGCAGAGCCCACAAATTTTCAATAAAATTTAAATCTGGAGACTGGGTCGGTGGAATTCTGACGTGGGGGCAGTTCGATCTAAGCCAGGACTGTACTATTCCGGCCTTATGCTTGGGGTCGTTGTCCTGGTAGAACCGGAAAGTTCGTGGGATTCCCGGTTTCTCGGAACTTTGGAGTAAATTTTCTTTTAGTATATTGAAGTATACGAGGGTGGTTTGATGAGTACCTGACCTCTTCTTCACCAAATGGGGCCGTTTCTTCTTCAACTCGGCGTCAAATCTTCCCAATAGTTCGGCATAGTAGAGCCCTGTAATCGTTCTTCCCTTCTCTAGGTAATCTATGAGGATAATACCTTTCGAATCCCAGAAAACCGTGGCCATCACCTTTCCGGCCGATGGAACAGTTTTCGCCTTCTTCGGGGCAGATTCGCCAGGTGAAGTCCACTGTTTCGACTGTTCTTTGGTCTCTGGTGTGTACCAGTGAATCCATGTTTCGTCAACAGTCACGAATCGACGCAAAAATTCCTTCGGATTACGCTTTAACAGCGCCAAACCATGCTCCGAAGTGTCTGGTGTGAGCAAACGCGGCACCCATCGCGCCGATAGCTTTCTCATACCCAATATTTCATGATTGAAATTTTTTTTTTTGACTGAAATTTTCACTGTGGCTGTTTAGGTTTATGTACTATACGATAGTCACGTCATATTGCAATAGTGGCGCCATCTGGCGTCAAGGTCAGGTAATCATCAAACCACCCTCGTACATTCCTGTCCATTGTTGTTTCAATAATCACAAAATTTCCGCCACCGGCTGCCGAGATACATGCCCATACCATTACACTTTCTCCGCAGTGCTTGACTTATGCCTTTATGTTTTTGGGACTCAGCTCAGTATTGGAATGTCGCCACACATAATTCCGTCCGTCCGAGCCAAAAATGTTTATTTTGTACTCAAATTCAAATATGACTGTGTTCCAGAGCTCCAAATCCTTGTCCAAGTGGATTTTGGCGAACGTTACCTATACACT
>JAWNLR010000711.1:0-24620 GCA_035042205.1 Drosophila infuscata | reverse complement strand
GTAGGAATGGGAAAAGACACGGAACGTCAGGAACGAAAGGGAACTCGAAGTGGTCACCGTTATTGAGAGACGGGACACTGAGAAGGAACAGAGAAAGAACAGTGAGAGAACACAGAGAGAATGCGTGTGAGTTTTGCGATCATTCGGTGCCGAGATCTCGTTGGAAACGCACGCGCATAAAGCACGCAAACAATTCGTCAAAATTGTATAATCGCATAAGTTAAAGTGAATATGTACTATTTAGTAAAACCCAACAATAATATTAATAAACTATCATAATAATAAACGTGGATAAACAACCATATCTTACAAATGGGAGTTCGTCCGGGATTATAATAAAACATAACCTACAAATGGGGGCTCGTCCGGGATCTAAATAGAAACTTTACATAACAATTCACTTGAACATTGTGCGATTTTAAAATTGCGTAATTTGTGCTGTGCGGTAGTCCACTAAGACTTGAAGGCGAGTGAAAGAGAAGGCTGTATGCAGTGAAACGGAATTTCAAAAAGTTGTGAAATTCGTTTTTGCATTACAAGCGTCGAGACATCGAATCAAGGAAACGGCGAAGGAAGGCGACGCTAAAGAGTGCAGAAGAAAGGGCGTGCGTGTACAGACGAGTAAAGGCAAGCAGCTGAGGCTTGTAGCAAAGTCTGGTACAGCGACGACAAAGGCTGTCTGTATTAGAGTCGACGAGAGAAGCCGTTAGAGCAGAGGCGCAATTCGTTGGAAGCAGAGGCGCCAGCAGCGAGATGATCAGAGGATAAGACAACATAAGCAGTGGCGAGAGTGTTGTTGCAGTGTGAGCGGATCGAGACGAGAGGCGTGTGGAAAGAAGAAGGTGCAGACGACAAGAGAGCAGCGGCAGGGGACGTGCGTATACAGAGAATAGAGGCAAACAGTTGTGGTTTGTGAGTATAATCTGGTATAGCGGCGACAAATGCAGTGTTGAAGTCGTGGTGTGAGTTGCCGAAAGTTCTTCGTCGCCAGGGGTGAGACGAATGCTACGAGGGAAGCAGAAAAATTAACAGAAGAACTAACATAGTGTTAAGTGTAATCGTTAACAGTCGCAAATGTGTATGCACTGTTAAGGTTAAAGATGAGTTAACATAAGTTAAGTTTAACATTGATCTTGCGTGTTGCCGTCGGCATTTGGCCGAGTCGGCAGAGTTTGAAAAATAATTAATTGTGTAATTAATTGTAACGTAACGTAACAAAATGAACAGAAGCGAAATCTTGGCATTGCGTGTAGCAGACTTGCGGGTGAAGTTATCAGAATTTAGACTCAGTGCAAATGGGAAGAAATTAGAGTTGCAAAATAGACTAATGAATCATTTTGGGTTGCAGAGTGTTGAAGACAATGAGCAAGATAGTGATATTTCTGATAATGAAGTACTAGATACAACAGTAATGGATAGTGTAACAAGTCAGAGCCGACAGAGAGAAGTCATACCTATGGCAAGGTCATGGTTTACTCTAGAGGATGTTGAAGGCAGTGTTTCGCAGTTTTCTGGTTCAAATTCCCCAGACATTAATCAGTGGATAGGAGAACTCGAAGAGTGTGCGATTACTGTAGAGTGGAGCCAGCTTCAGTTGTTCGTTTATGCCAAACAATTGCTTAGTGGTGCAGCAAAGTTGTTTGTACGTAGCCAGCGGGATATTCGTGATTGGAACGCATTAAAGAGAGTGTTGATCGACGAATTTGCAGTAAGAGTGTCGTCAGCTGAAATTCACCGTAGACTTGGCAAAAGGCGGCTGATGAGAAATGAAACGTTACATGAATACCTGTATAGTCTGATGGAAATAGCAAAGCCCATTAATTTGGAAGATGACAGTTTGATAGAGTATTTCATTGACGGTATTCCCGACTCTAGAACTAATAAGGCATTGTTGTACCAAGCCAGGAGTATGAGACAGTTGAAGATACAGATTGAGGCATATCAGAAGATGCGAGGACCGGAAGTCGAATGTAGCTCACAGGCCAGCAAAGGTGAGAATGAAAGGGAAAGAACGTCAAACATGGTGAGAAAATGTTTTAAGTGTGGCGACGAATCAGATTTGCAAAGGGATTGCAAGAGAGACTTCGCGTGTTTCAAATGTGGTCAACCAGGACATATAGCATCTAAGTGTAGAGTCGAAGTGCAGTTGGAGCAAGAAAGATCAACCAATATTGTGAAGGATGAATGTGTAACAACGCCATCAAGCATGTTTACATCATCCGGATGGGAATTGAAAACGGTTGTGCACTCGAAAGTTAGTTTTAAAGCACGGGTGGATTCAGGAGCAGATCTAAGCTTGATGCGTAGAAAGGTGTTCTTTAAATTTGAAAACAGTGTCTTGACAGGTAGTTCAAAATGTGTGACAGGAATAGGAAAGGCTCAAATTATAACTTATGGCAGTTTTATAACCTTTGTGCACATTGATGGCATTGGTATGGAAGTCGAGTTTCATGTTGTTGCCGATGAAGATATGAGGTTTGACGCGATTTTGGGTAGGACAATTCTAAAGGATGTCGACCTGAGAGTGTCCATGAATGGAATAGAGCTTGTACGCAAAGTTGTGGAAGTGCCTGCGGCCAACAGAAATATACACAATAGTCAGGCAGGCAATGCAAAGAAGTGTTTAGCAAATTGCGAGCAGAATACAGTAGATGGACAAGTTAAGGACCGGCTGACAGATAATATCATTGAGCTAGATACCGTGAAAAAGAAAGAGTACCCGCGAGTAACTAGATGGGTTAGATACGTGCAAAATTGTGAATCCGTGTTGTCAGAAAGTGTTTTACTAAAGAAAGAAGGGCTGACAGAAGAGATAGGAAATATGGTCGAGAACAGAGGATATGGGGACTATGTGAATCAGTTCCTAATTAAAGTTGCGAAAAGAGCCTCTGACCGGAAAAGAAAGAAAGGATCGTTATCCCATGGTAGGTTGGAAGTTGAAGGAGTTAAAAATAGAGAAGGGCCGAGCCGAATATCAATTGTGGCAGATAATATGAAGGAGTTCGGGGCGAATCCTATGTCAGGAGGGCCGAATGTAGGAATGGGAAAAGACACGGAACGTCAGGAACGAAAGGGAACTCGAAGTGGTCACCGTTATTGAGAGACGGGACACTGAGAAGGAACAGAGAAAGAACAGTGAGAGAACACAGAGAGAATGCGTGTGAGTTTTGCGATCATTCGGTGCCGAGATCTCGTTGGAAACGCACGCGCATAAAGCACGCAAACAATTCGTCAAAATTGTATAATCGCATAAGTTAAAGTGAATATGTACTATTTAGTAAAACCCAACAATAATATTAATAAACTATCATAATAATAAACGTGGATAAACAACCATATCTTACAAATGGGAGTTCGTCCGGGATTTTAAATAAACAATAACCTACATAAATATTTATAAAAAAAATGGATTCACATGAGTTCGAATTATTGATACTAAAATTGATAAGCCTATGAAGTAAAGTTACTTCTGGCGAGTTTTTGCAAATTTGGACCCGGTCAAAGTCGGATAATTGTGCTAAAGTTAATGTTGTGGATTTTCTTTATTATCGCTCTTTATTGCAATCCTCTTGAAAAACACACACGGAAAACAAAGCACGCACTTTGTAAACATAAAGTTGGCAATAAACGGATGTCGCTCGCTGTTAATCGCTGATCTAGCGGGTTTTATGTTTGTTGCTTTTCCTGTTATTGCCTTTACAAATTTCATATGTATGTGTGCATACAGTGTACATATAAAAGTTGGTAACAAAAGGCAGCGCAGAGCAACAAGCAAATAACATTAAGCGAATAAGCCCAAGAGGGTGTGAGTGAGAGCAAAAGCATTGCCTTAATTCAATTATGTGTGGTGTACACACTGGCCAGACGTGCAAATGTAAAACAAAAAAAAAAATAAACACAAAAAAAAACAAATGGAAACGCTTGTCGGGCGTAACCGACTGCGAAATACTCTGATATTATAAATAATATCACCTGATAACAGATGCCACAAAACGGAGTAGGTGTAGTCAAGAAATACCTATATTTTATGTAGTAATTTTGTTCGCGTGAGTGGGTATGGTTCCTAACAATCTTCTTTCCAAGTTTGGTGACTCTAACATATCAATTATGAGAGATATCGGCTTTGGTGATTATGTGTAATTTGACGGCTCTAACTTAAAAACTGAGGAGAATATGGCCATTTCAAATAATTAGGAGCGAGGGGCCTGTGTCGACGGAGATGGGCGTGGCATATGCTCATATTTGAAGGACATTGCCAGCAACCTACAGTAACTCTCATAGGGCAAACAAGGTCTCAAAAATGCTCTGCTCGAGGAGTGAAGCAAGATCAGCCCAGAAACTACCCGAAAGCTGGTATCTTCCATGAATAATAGGTTAAGGGAAGTTGTTAAGGCTAAAGTATATCATACTAAGTATTAACATCCTTATTTAAGCTTTTATACGCCAAATATGTCACTTTTTTTAAACTGTTCAAAATGTTCGAGATATTAATTTTGGTTATTTTTCAGTTTTTGACTAATTTTAATTAATTAATTAATATTTTAATAAAAACTAAAGATTTCTTTTTCAAATGTGATATAACATTAAACAAATTGGAATTTAAACATTTTGAATATGTTTTCTTGTTTAAACTTTATAGCACTTTAAATTTTTTGCTAGACACTGTTCAAAACCCTATGAGAGTCACCGTATAATTGTAGGAGAAATGTGGCTTTATTGGTTTATGGACTATCTAATTTATGGATTTCCTTAAGTGGACGTAACACTCCAGGACAAATGGACAGCCAGCATTATCAGTCATCGCACAAAACGAATATACTGTGATACATTCGGTGCCAGAGTATACAAACGAAGCACGAAAAACCATGCAGACCCCTTGACCGACTATTGCCCAGGCTCAACGATGTTATTTTTTACTATTTTTATTTTTTTATTTTTGTTTGCACTCTCGCATTTTTACAAATTAAAAGCGATGGTAAGTTCAACTCCCGAGTTTACGTGGCACTGTGTTGTTCCTCCAGTTATTTCAGTCTGGCGCCCATTATCGTTGCCATTGTCGCCGCTGTTGTCTTCTCTGCTTTGTGCAACCGCAAAATGTTGCAAGCATGTTGCGACATGCAGCACCAGCAGCACCAGCAGCAGCAGCAGCAACTTTTATGAAAACTATTTGCAAATGCAAACAGCATTAAAAACAAATACAACGACTGGCGTACAGAAAAAGGAGTGCCTCAAGTACAAGATGTTCCTGTTTATCGCAAGAGACGTGCAACGTTGCATGCTTCCTGTTGTATGTGTTCATGTAGATGCGTCTTGTGTACATGCAATTCTCGGGCAGGTGAGGATGTTGCAGAAATAGCAATCGCAAATTGAAACAAGTTAGAAAACTCCTGGCGCCTGACTACGAAATACACAGTATATGCTTCATATAACGTCCAAATATCTGAGGCACTTATTAATTTATTAGTTTAACAAATTATTTAGCCAAAGTAGCCCAATCGATTATCAAAATGAAAACTTATTTATAAAGGGAGTTAAGAAACATTATTAACAATTCATTTGTGAGCTTAACTTGAATATAATAAATATAATCTTTAATTCATGCCATTTATCAATATTATTTGCATGCTTTCACAGAAGAACCATTTGCTCCATTTATAGTGCAAATATTTGAATTCAAATATCCTCTTAAAACACTTTAAGCGTTTATGCTTATTTTCCTTTGGTTACAGGGTATCAAAATGCAGCTGCTGGCCTGAGGACCTTTTAGTTTACCTCACCTCACCCACCAGCCAGCCAGCTTTGCCCATTTCATAAGAGGCGCAAAGAGAATGGCAAATAAAAATCAGAGCCTTCCAAAGCCAAGTCTAAGACCAGCATCGCCTCCAGTGCCAGAACAGTGCCACTGCCACTGCCACTGCCCCGGGCAGAGGCAGGAGTGGTGTGGCGGGGCGACGAGTCATGGCAATTGGCCGCTTTCCGTCTGACGTTGTTAACCCTGCAAGTTATGCATTCTTAATTTAATCGCTGGAAATTGACTCTCCAGAGTGCGAAGCTATGCAGGGCTTAGCGCTGTTTCCAGCATCCTATTTTTGGCTTTGCCTTTCCTCAGCCAACATCCAGACGAGCTGGGATGTTGAGGCTTGCAAGCAATTTGGAAAACTTTGCTGCAGAGATTGGGCATATATCATGCGATTATGAGTATATTGCATAGTTTGCATTGTCCAATGGCTTGGAAATCTTTATTGTCCAAACAGATATTAAGCTCTGCAGATTTTAGAGACTCTCTTACTGTCTTGCACCCTCAAGGCCTGCAAATAGTTGCCAGACGTTGCACAAGTTAGCAAAGTTGAAAGGGATTTTCAGTTGCATGGTAATGGCCAGGCTGGCAAACATGCCAAGCAATTCAATAGAAAGTTTAATTTTGAATTTATGTAATCTGAGCAAAAATAATTTTGAAATTCAATATAAGAAATATACGTAACATGAAGTAACTTTAATTTTCCAGAATGAAAGACGATCTTTGACACCCCTTGTATTATATACCTTTAAACTGCTTCCATTTAAATTCAATTCGGAGCTTAAGATATAATGCTGATTAATAATATATATACATTATGGGGTCGGAGAAAAAATTAAAATATCGTCCAAAAGACACTTTAAAGTAGAAAAGCACATAATTTGCAATGAAGAAAGCAGAACTTAATTTCAATTATTGCCTGTGTACTTTTGAAATCATTCGGAAATCACACATAAATGGCTGACATTCTTAAGACCCCTTGAATGAATCGGAAATACATATATATATATATAAGTTATATGCGCAATCAGGCAATTTATTGTTGTTAATATCGTTGCTTTCATGCCTGACTTCAAGTTGATTTCCATATCGATTCCCAGCTCTTCCCTCGGATTGTCTGCATCTTGCATCTTGCAGTGTTGTGAAGTGTTTTTTTCATGGGGAGCAGCTGTTGATTCGTTGCGCTGACGTCTTTTTAATTTAAAATGCAATCGTTCGGCCTGTAGCCTTTTGGGGTCTTGGCCACATTGGGCATACTCCCCTCACACTGTCAACACACACACACACACTTACACACACTTGCGTGTTTGTGTATGTAAATGGGATATGGAGAAATATGGCTTAGCACGCGTGTGTGTTGTGTTTGTGTGTTGTTTGTGTCGCCTTCTGTGGCACTGTTGTTGTCTTCTGTGCCATGTTTGCCCTCACGAGATTTACAACGTGACAGCGCACAAGTCGTCGCGCTAGATGTCGCCACAGGTTGACCCGGGTACGCTTTTGGAGCAACTGGCAGCTGGCAACTGATATTAGGCACCTGGTTGCGGGTACCCTTGCTGCTGGCTTGGATGGCACCTTGGCTAAATCCATCGAAGGCTGCACGTTGGCAAACACGTGTCAAGGACACTGATTTATATGTTTTCCATTTTGTTTTATGATTAGCGTGTCCCGTATCTTTCATCTTGGTCCACGGCAACGTGCGTAGCATTAACGAGCACCCCAAGTTCCATTCCCAATACGAATTGTAACCCTCGCAACACAGAAGGAAAAAAAAAACTATGGCACCTACCACGTTCCAGTTTAAAATCGTCGCCGTTCGCTGACTGCGCAAATTAGAATCGTCATGGAATACATCCTCATAAATTGCGCATTGACGCATTCAACTTGCTCAGCAAGGCTTTAAGTCAGCTCCATTTGAATTTAGCACAACACAGCCAGACACAGAGAGCGACAGTGCTGCACTCTCTTGGCTGGGAGGGAGGGAAGTGGTTTTGGAGGGGGTGGATGCAGATAAATGTGTAGAGCCGTTCATAACCCCGGCAGCTGTGACCAACCCACGGACGGAAGTTGCTGGCATCTGTGCCGGAAATAGCTGCGTATATCCACAGGCGAGCCAATAGTTTGCGGTGCTTTGAATGCGCCGCATTTGCGTTTAACGAAATGAATGCATTTCAATGAATTCCTGAAATCACATATTTCTCCCCATTCACTTCGCAAATATTCCGCAAAACGTATTCAGTCACATTTTGGCGCGAATCTCTTTTTAACGAGGCTCAAACCGAAACCAATTTAGGTTCCGATTCGGATTCTGGTATACAAATTCCAGTAAAGATTCAGTTATTTTCAATTAAGTGATGGAACACATATTGGTAATTGCTGAAAAAATAAATCAATATCAGAAAACTATGTATATATATATATAATATATATATTATATATATGTATATATGTTGCATTGTTGGAGTGCTGCGATGCATTGTTTGCGATACAGGCATTTTTAATGTTCTTTGCATTTATTTTTGTTGATTTACATTTCACGATTACAACGTTGACCAAATAGTTTTTAAGTTACACTTTTTCAGTTTTAAGTCTTTGTAATCGTTTGAATAGCTTCCATAATCCAGTTGTATAGTGCAGGAACACTGGTATACACGCTGGGACCGGTGCAAGATTCATTTCCGAAGGAGACAACACCCACAAGTTCTTTATTGACGACTAATGGACCACCGGAGTCGCCATTGCAAGAGCTTTTCTGCGGATAACAGGCACAAATCATTTCCTTAGTTATCGGAACGGTAAAGAAACTACACAATTTTTGATTAACAATTTTAAGCTGAACGCTTTGTAAATGCGTTTTTGCAGGTTTTCCGGAAGTCGATTCTCCCCAACCAGTTACCATTGCCAATGCTTGTATTTTGGGATTCATCTTAGCCAGCGCAATGGGTTGCACACCCGTTCCAAATGTGAGTGACTCCTTTAGACGTAATACGGCAATATCGTCAATTTTAAGTCTATTAAAGTTTTCGTGGGATAGCAGAGCAGCTACGTTGACCAAAGTGCCACCCGCGTTGTGCTGAGAGGAACCCACGCGAACCTGCAGCTCATCAGGGGTCTTTACTTTTTCAAGACAATGTGCAGCAGTTATGATGATCTCAGCACTGTATATGGAACCACCGCAATCGTGCTCTCCTTGATACTGCACGGAGACCTGCCAGGGTACGTTCTCAATAAGTTCATCCATGCCACCAATGATGCGACCGTAGGGACGACATGTATCAATATCAGACGCCAAATTAACAGACACTAAAGTGATTAAGGCCAACAGTTGCAACAATTTCAGATACATTTTAGCACACTTTGTTTTTCTACCAACTTTACTTGCAGCTCAATTTGCTTTTATAGAGAAAAGTTGCGAAGCAAAACTCATTTACTGCTTTTTAAGTGGAATTTACTTATCTCAGTTAAAATAATAAGTTAAATAAGCAGGTTTTATCTACCAACTATTAACAAGTTTAGCATTTTCATTTGGCGCCAGCCATAAAATTACCAAAGTTATTTTTTTATACCTTAAGCTTTATTCCAAGTATTTGTTCCCAATATTAAAATAATGGGAACACTCTCGATGTGAGCAGATTTTTTTCTTAGGGGCATGCGAAAATTGATTGAATGAGTTTTTTGGAACTGCTCCTGGTCGCTGGGTAGTGTATTTCCGTCATATCTTTTTGGAGAGGGAACAATTTTGCCAGCCATCGAACAAAGCTAACAAACCGCGGTGCGCCTTTCAATTCAATTTTCTGGTGCCGGATGGTTGCGGAGGGTCGAGATCGTTGCCCGAATTGCCCAGACAGACGGCTGGGAGCAGACGGACAGACATTCAGGCATTTTGGCCAATTTAGTACAACACAGCCTTAGTTGTTGTTGATGCTGCTTCTGTCGATGCACTGATGCAGCAAATGTTGCTGCTGTCGTTATCATTCAATTGGCGCCACGCCCACTTGAGCATTTTGAATGCCAAGTGCATTGAATGATGCTTCGCTGGCTCTTGGCTTGATTTAATTGGGCGCATGCAGCACGTCGAGGTGGAAAAGGTGGCCGGACACCACTTGACTTGCCACGGCGCCAGTTTACTGAAGGCGCCTGCAAAATAAGCTTATCTAGCCCCTGACCACAAGCATTGGCACTGGAGATTGGGGCCTTGGGGCAAATGCATATTGTCACCAGGAGAACGTTCGTGTCGAGGAGCAACTAAAGCGGAATGGAACAGTTAACCCCACGGCTATCAGATTGCATTGTGTGGATTGAAAAACGTTTAAAATGTTGAGCAGGACCTGCACTGCGGGATACGTGTTTGGAATTTATCCCTCCCCCTCCCCCCGGGGATTCACCAGAAAGCGGGAAGAGGATGTGCGCAAGGTGGTGGTTGGTGTTGTTCACATGCATACCAAATTGGTTTAATTCAATCAAATCTTCAACAAAGTTGTTTAGTCTTCTGTGTGGGGCAATGGTGGGGGTGTTTTGAAGTCCTGCCAGCCATTTATGAGTCAGCAGCATTTTCCGTTAGCATTTTAAATTGCTTTTGTGTTGTGCCTCAGTCGATAAGTGGATGGGGAGGGAACATGGAGCATGGCAGCTACATCAGCCACGGGCCATTTTCCAGTTTGTTGTTCAGAAGTCTGGAAAGTAATTCTATTAAAAACTGTGCTCAGCAACAGCAGCAGCAGCAAACGACAAGAACAATAAGTAATACAAATAATAACAAATGCGATATGGAGTCGATAACAGTTTTAGCCATATAAATAAATTTCTTTGCAGCTCTTGACTTGGCCAACACGATATTCCATTAATTTGATGGATACCCAACGACTTATAATTTTAGCTCAAAATATTCAAATTTCAAGTGCAGTCACGGAGCGTTGCAGTTTGTGTCCAGCCAAAAAGCTGGGGGAAATGATGGTACAAGGCAGATGACAATGAAAAATTGGCACTGGAGTTGAATGACTATCATGTTTGTTATATATGCAGATTTGCCAATGAGTATCATAATTTATTGGATACATATATTATATGCTACACTTTCTAAAGAAGTGTTTGCTGTATTTTTAAATACGAAACAAAAAAATGCACACTCGCAATTAGCCATAAAAAGCTTTCATATGCTTTTAAAACATACTTAAATCATGTATTTAGCTTTTCAGTTCTGGCAATTAATTAAAATTACTTAAATTCGAGCTCAATTCAGAGCTGGATACAGTTGATCTGCTAAATGGCAACTCTCAACAAATAAACTTTCAATTGTTTGAATTGTCTGTTGTTTGTTGTTAATATAATTTCAATCAAAAGTTTTAAATGATTAAACGCTTAAACCTGATCAAATTAAGTTAATGGCCCTAGAAGTTGCTGCACTCAGTAATTTGTTCAGGTCAAAGTTTTGATTTTTAATTAAATGCAAACAAGTTGCGAAGTAGCCGAAACAGAACTCATACACGAAAGGGGGGGAATCAGTTTTAAGGGGGGAGGCTTGGTTCATTCGAGGAGCAAACAAACAAAATATTGCACTCACAAAGCGAATCAACACAGATATGTATGTATGTATATGTTTACCTCCTCTTTTTTCCAGTTCCCCTATCAAAGGGAAAAATAAACGGGGCAACAGCGCCACATTTAATTGCCTCCCAATGGGGCACATTCAGCGAGAGACTGCATCATAACAGGCAACAGATGCTGGCAACAAACGTAATCGAAATGTTTTCTTTTTGCTGTTTATGTAAGTAAAAACAGTTTGTCAAAGAGACGACAACTCACCTGGTGGAGGGTGGGTGGATGGAGATGTGTGGCAAAGTTGAGCAACAGATTGCAATCTTGCAATGCTCCATCGGGGAACTCTTTGTGGCAAGTTGTCATGCAAATAATTTAATGTATTTCTGCACATTCTGTTTGAGCTCGTGCATTTCATTTTTATAAAACTTATTCTTTGACAAATTAGAGAAAAATATGTTTTTCTTTTTGTGAGACAGTTAAAATTTATATTTTTATTCTTTTTCTAAAGTACACAGCTGGCTGTAACAAAAAGAATGCAGCATTGGAATTGTGCAACTCACAAATCAAAGCACAACTGTTGCAAGTCGAAAAATAACTTTTTTAAATTAATTTTTTGTACATATTTAAAATTAAATTTTAAATTTTAATTAAAAGTTAGTAAGCAGGGATTTTTAAAGTCAACACTTCAAACTTTACCTGCACGTACTTTGTACATATTTTAAATATTGCTTAAATTGCTGGGTTGCCCTGCATTAAATTGTCTCTTCACTCCCCTCGCAGGTCCAGCCGACGACCACAGTGGTAATTCATTCGTTTGCAACGCCCCACTGCAGCTGCCACTTTTTATTATGCTCATCAAAAGTGTATAATTCAATTTTTCCAATCGAACAAATCGTTACGCGATGTGAGCACAAAATGTATAAAAAATTTATAAAAAAAAAATAGTAGAAAATTGCGCATACGTTAAATAAATGACGCTCCCTGACCAAACTCGCAAGTTGCCACATGCCACACCAGCTGTGAAAATCAACTGCACTTTGGAGTAGGCATTTAATAGCGACACGATCATAATCTCTAACTAAGACATTATATATATTAAATATATATATACACATATATATCTATAGATCTGGAATTAAAGGATATTTCTTATAATCGGCTGGATTTATGAAATTAATTGATTAAAAGTGTATTCGTATGTTTCTGATTTAAGTAGAATATCTGATTTTATTACAAAAATATGTGTGGATTGTGTTCGTGTCACGAGCGAATAATCGACACGTGGCCAACACAATCCTGGAACACATCCTTTGTGTTCCGTTATTGGTCATAAATCATGTCATTGCATTTTGCGGCTCACAAGTTTTTGATGCCAGTTCGGTTTGCCCCGGCCACAAAGGGAGTTTCGGCAAGTTTTATTCAATTGATGTGTGCGTTTCAGGCGCAACGTGTGACTGCCACATGCTGTGAAGGCTGCTGCAACTGTTGTAGCTGCAGTGGCATTCAGCATTTCTTTAATTGCTGACAATTCCAGACTGTTGACATTTATTAAAACAATAAACAAAATCACACATACATTTCCTCATTGCTCATGCAACCCAAATTGCCAACAAAGAGTGATGGAAAGAGAGAGAGAGAGAGTTACAGAGAGATAAGTGGCAGGCAACATGATGGGGCATAAACATGAGGCGCACGTACAATGCATAAATATTTTAATTCTGCAACAGTTTTTGATAGTTTTCTGTTGAGTTGCCTTTCGGGCTGCCCCTTTATTCTGGCAACGAAATTTGCCTCAGCTGTTGTCATGCAACTCCGGCTTACTGGCTGAAATGTGGCAATGATAAATGTCCGTCTTGTATTTCAATTTATTTTACAATTTCCTAAGCTGACAACTAAAATGAGAATTCGAGCAATGCAGCTTTCAACTTGTAAAATATCTGAACTAAATCTAAATGATAAACAAAAAGTTTATACATATAAATTGAAGAATTAGTTGATTTATTTTGCTTTCTTTTCATTCTCAAGATGTAATTGAATATTTTCGCTTGGTTAGAAGTGCAAATTCTCTTTAACTTAAACTTAATCTATATCTTAATCAAAGCAATTTGCGTTTAAATTGTAAATTCACAATCGCATGGAATTTAACCCCATTTCGATGACTGTCCAAAAACGGATTGAGTGTTTTTCAAAACGTTTACGACAACTAAAAGTTTGGGCTCAAAACTTTTAGGCAGATGCACCAAAAAACAAAAAAAAAACATTTCGAAATACAGACTTTGTTATACCCTTTAACTGGTTCTGGATACTATCACAAGATTTAAATATATAGTACAGTAAAAGTAGTGTTAAAAATAAGGTCATTTAATAATACAGATCTCCTATTTTTTAGTTATTCTTCCCTTACGTTTTGAAATCCTTTTTCCATTCATTTTACCCCAACTTGATTGGAAATGCAGATAAAAAACTGCACAAAAAAAGACAGTAAATGTATTTAGAGCTCTGTTTTCCATTTTCCGATGCCTGCAAAACGTTCCTTAATCGAGTGATTTTATGGATAGGAAATAGGTAAAAACTGGTCAGTTGAAGTGAACTGACTGTTTGATGCTCTGTTTCTAGCAAACAGCGAAAATATATGTTAAATCTAAAAAACTTAGACTATTCGCCAGCTTCTATAAAATAAGTATGAAGAGAAGATATACTCGACTATATATATTATAATAGATTATAATCTCTACCTACCTAACAAGTTGACAAAAAAAGTCAAATTTACACGATACCAAATTACACTTCTCTCCATTGGGAACAGTGTGTGGCAAAAAGACTGCAACAAATTTGCATGTGCCATGTACCGCTATTTTCATAGTCGACTTTTTGGGGGAGGGGAGCAGAGAATATTTTTGGAAATTGCATTTGCGCCATTCGAGCAGAAGAAATGGAGTGGCCATTTCTGGTGTGTGTGTTTTGCCATATTTTTGCCCCGTAGGGCTATAGAAGCTAAAACGTTTGGCGGCTCAAAAGAAGCGAATACGGCCAAAGTGGATTACCAAAGTCGACAGCAGCAGCAGCAATCGCCACACCCCTTTTTTCCTGCCCACCTCCATCTCCAAAGAGGTTTTCTGCTAGTGGAGCTCTCTTTTTCATTTTGCCTCAGCCTTTGGTTGGTACCTCAGCGTAGGCGTATCGTGTCCAGAACCGAGTGCCTCGCTCTCTCTTTGTCGATTCAATTGAGATGGCTAACAACTGCCGCTGGTCTAAAATCCATGGCTATCAGCTCGACACTCGGCTCAATTTCCAGTCTGCAGCTGAGTGGCTGGCCCAGTTTTATTGGCTTTGTGCCTTGATGCAATGAACTTGCCTCAAAGTGCGCGTCTCCTCAATCGCTGCACGTTTTAGTTTTTACTTGATTGCTCTTCAGCTGTGATCAAGTTATGGTAGTGGAAGAGTTTAAGCCGATATCAAACTATTCTACCGGATCGAATTTGTCTGAGATTAACTTAAAATGGCAATAGTATTTCTAAATTTAAATGCGGTATTATTTTTTATGTAAAACCACGACAGGTTGGCATTTTGAAAATCGTGTTAGTTTTGCTGAAGTTGTTGAAATTTCGAAGCCCACAAATTGAGCTTCCTAGTCTTGCTATTAGTCACCATTTAGCTTGACTAGGATAATTGTAAATTGTAGATATATATTATAGTATATTGTATATATAGTAGTTTGTTCAATATTAAAATATGTTCTATACAAAATCCGCGTTTTTATACCCTTAACCCATTAAAAATGGGTAAAAAGGGTATAATGGTTTTGTGCAAATGTATGTAACAGGCAGAAGGAAGCATCTCCGACCACATAAAGTATATATATTCTTGATCAGCATCAACAGCCGAGTCGATATAGCCCTGTCCGTCTGTCTGTCTGTCCGTCTGTCTGTCTGTCCGTCTGTCCGTCTGTCCGTCTGTCTGTATGAACACGCTGATCTCAGAGACTATAAGAGCTAGAGACTTCAAATTTGGAATATTAGCTCTCGTGTACCAGGCGCAGATAAAGTTTTTTTATTTTATCGATAACTGTCTTAGTTTTTGAATTATCGATAGATTTCGATTTCCGATAGCAATAAATTTAAGAGGTAGAAGCTTCTACTTTATACATAACATGCATATACATATTATTGATCAATTGCCAAAATTTCATTAAGATCGGACAAGAATCTCCAAAGTTATAGTCGAAAATATATTCTCATATTGATCTTATTTCTATCAGCAGCCGCAAGCATTCTCTGTATGCATATAAATAGACGAGCGCATGTGTGAGAAAGAGATGGCATGATAATCGACGCTAGCGTCAATATATTTGTGTGTTTTCTGCAGAACCCCGATAACTACTATTTCGTGTACGTCTGTATGTGTGTATTTATGTATGTACATGCACGTGTAGCCATTCAGTTCGGGCATTTGAGTGCAAATCATCTTAAACGGAAATTTGCCCAGAAAACTAGAATATATTTAACAGCTGGGTTAAGGGTATATCGTAGTCGAGTTAACTCGACTACAGCATCTTACTTGTTTTCTTATAATGTTTTCAGTTTTTCATATCAATTGGTGGGCTATAGATACTATCATGTTTTTTAATGCTTAAACCATTTTTATATTTTATATATATTATAGATGTATGTATAGATATATGTTTGCATCCTCTAGTTCTTATGGTATCCGATATTTACCATTTCATACAGAATAATGAGCAAAAGGATCAGATGTTAATGTTGATTAAGGAATGACTTTGTCAGTTGAATCATAAATTATGCAAATTTGAATTGGAATTTTTTTTATATTAATTTTCTTTGTGCACAAACAAAGGACACTCGAATACACGGATATTTTTTTTTTGTCACTCTACAAAATTCAAGTCATTAAAAAAAATACAGAATAATGGAAATTTTGTGCAGTTTGCAGTTTTTGCCGCTCAATTACAGAACATGTGCAATCGAGCGCATCCGGCAACAGATGCTGTGGTTATCATTAAAATGCAGCCCAACAACGATATGTTTTCCGATATACAAAATATACACATATATACATACACACATATATATTCTACAAATGAGCATACAAATAAATGTAGAGCACTCTTTCTACCCGTACAATACATAAATACTCGTAAACGCAACCAAATTTTCGAAATTAATTAAATCGACAGAAAGTAACGTACGTTTTGGTTTTACACTCTGAGTGTGGCATTGTTGTTGCCACAATGTATCCTGAATTTAAATGTGAATATGTGAATATGTGAATATCAATCACTCTTGCAGCGTCGATATGGACGTGTACAATAAATTGACTTGGTTTAAGCTGTAACGCTTGACAGAGCTAAGCTTTAAGTGGATGATATCACAATGAGGATAATGCAAATAAACAGATCAACGCAATGAATAAAAAATAAGAACAATTTAAAATTAAACATAACATTATTATTGAATTGATACTTTTACTATACTTCATTTATTGTCAGTTTTACGGCAATATAAATACTCGATATATCTTAAGAAGCATTTGGGAATGACTTCACTTGACATAATTGGCAATTAGTGTCGCCCAGATGGGACTGCCACACTGGAGTTGCACGAAGTGAGGGCAGCTCATTAATAACCGTTGCGAGGCAATACTAATACTAATGCAAATGTTCATACATCACTCATACGTCATGTGGGTTAATCCAATCATTACATGGCTGTGAGTGACTGATATCGGAGTTGAATGCGCAGCTGACAGCTCCTCGTCACTCGGCGACAGTGAAGCATCTAATCTTTGGCTAAACGATGAGCATCCCCTCAGCCAGAGTCACCCTCAGGCTACAATATCAATCAAAATGTTAATACCGCCAGGCCTTATTTGGGTGGAGTGGGGCATTCAGAAGGAGAGTTTCTATTTAAAAGGGTTTGCAATGAAAGCTTAACCTATGTTTATTAAGATGAATGTAATAACTTGTTTCCAAGTTCATTTACAAATTTAATTGATTGCCATTGATAATTATAGTTTTTAATAAGTTAACTAGTTAAAGACACTAAAACTTTGATGAAGTTCCAGCAAGAAAGGTAAGTTGAAAGTTTTATAATGTTGAAGTTATTCGCACAAAGTTTTCTTTTACTTTTAAAAAGCGATGCGCAATGGATTTTATGGTACCCGGAGTTCATTTCTCTGTTGGGAGTCACCTGGCAACTAAGTAAAGCATTTATTAATGTTGAAAGTTTTGGTTTGGTATAAAAGCTTTTTGAGAAATCGGTAATAGAATGGCTAGTCTAGGCTGTAAGTAAGTTGCTTATTTTGATTAAACCTTATACTAACTGGAGGCTTTAAGGGAAGATACCCAATATTGGAATATTATTCTCTGCCTTTCCTTCAATTGCAATGAAATTTATTGGAGATGTGAATCACCATCGGTGGGCAAATAAAAATTCAACTCTGAACCACGAACTTAATTATACATATTAAAATGTCACAACACAGAAGGCAGTATAACTGCCCCATATCTCAACTCAATCGCATAAGTCAGCGCCTGGCAATAAATTCATTCATTATTTCAGCCAAATTAATCCATAATTTTTTAATGAATTTTTATTAAATCCCAAAAATTGGCACATGACAGACCATGTGAAAATATTTAAAGCACTTATTGTTTAATTGGATAGCTGGGTTTTCCCATGTATGCTTTGGCTCATGTCTCCAATGCTCAATGAAGTTGTAAATTAAGAAAAAATTGCGTAATTAATTCTTGGGAATAAGTGAAATAAATAAATGGGAATCCCATCATTTTGGTATGGGTATTCATTCAAATTTTAAATAATTCTGCATAGATCTCATTTTCACACAGTTAAGTTACCTTTCGAATTTCGAGCCTGACTCATGTCTGTGTCGAATCTAATGTAAAAATAATATGAAAAACTATAAAATTTGGTAGGTTTAAAAAAGTAGAACTTCTTAATTTCTGGACCTGGGTGCAGCTGAATTTATTAATGGCCAGAAAACCGCCGCCGATACCCAAAACGCATGAGCGTGCGCCCGGTCCTGTTGGCCAAGACACCCAAGCCAACAATGAGAAGTTCCTTCACGATGTGTTCATCACCACCAACAAATACAGAAAGATGCACGGCTGTCCTGAGCTGAAGATCAACAATGAGCTCAACAAATATGCCCAGGAATGGGCGAATGTAGGAAAACTCCATTCGATCAACAATTTGATATAGTTTAATAATGAACCCAACTGTTCCGCAGCATCTACGCGATAAGAACACAATGGAGCATCGTCCGAAACCTAAATATGGCGAGAATATCTTCCTGTCTGGTGGCATGGATGTAACGGGCGATTTGCCCGTCGACATGTGGTACCGGGAGATCAACGCCTTCAACTTTAATAAGCCTGATTTTTCGCCAACCTCTGGTCACTTTACGCAACTAATTTGGAAGGCTTGTACCGAAATGGGATCAGGAGTGGCACGCAGGTGACTTTGATAAGCTGCAACAGGTACAACTTACATAATTTGAATTTGTATTTTTCCTTTGTATAGAGCGGATCGTACTTGGGTGGTTTGCAATTATAATCCACCCGGCAATGTTATGGGACAATTTGCGGAGAATGTGCCAAAAAAGTTGTAATCATCTTTTCCGCTGTAATACAGGTCCAGAAATAGTATTATGGAATTTTATTTGAATCTATAACGCAATTCTAGATATTCTTATCTCATTGTTGAGATTTTAAACATTAAGTTGCTTTCACACAGATATCATTTCTGTACCCAATATGGGTGTGGTTCGGGGCGAAATGTGAAATGATGTCTCGACTTGATATATTTTTATTGAATTTTATGCTGCGGTAGTGAAATTTAACGCTTCGCTGGCTTTTGGCCACTGAGCGCGAGCCAAAATTTAATTTGGCACATTTTTTGTGACAATTTTCACGTCACACGTCATTAATTTTGCATTTTTGCCATAAATATCCAGAGTGGCGACATGGGAGAGCAGCAGGTGCTAAGGTCGGGTTACGGTCGGGTTTTGCGGGAAAACCATGACTGACATGGACATGTTTCTCCATGAAGGTGTCGCTGCTGGCCAGGTCAAAATATGGCCATGCCCACAACCTGATGACAGTTTGTTTGCGTTTCTTGGTTTTTTTTTCTTCTATTTTTTTTTTTTTTAAGGCACGTTGAAATTAAAAATGGCAAATTTCATAAAAATTCATAGTCTTCTCTTGGGGCGTAAAATTTGTTGACGTCCACGTTATTATCACATTTCTATCTCTGTCTCTGTCTCTATCTATCTCTCTCTCTCTCTGCTGTTCTTGTGGCTTTGTTGCCCTTGCATATTGACATTGCGCCTTTGTTGACTTCCGTTTGTTTTTGTTGTTGCCACCAGCATTTTTGTGGCATGCTGCCAACCGAATTTGATGCTTTGCCAGTAACCAGAGTATATGTGTGCCTCTGGGTGTGTGTGTGTGCGAATGTGTGTGCATTTGTGTGTATGTTTCGTTAGTTTCGTTGTCACTTGTTGGCGGTGTTAAATTGAAGCCAGCAGCAGCAACAGTCCACGTAACGTACCCCATCCCATGCCCCCTGAAAGCGATTTATTTTGATAGGGTTACAGTTATTAGTAGGTGCCTTAAAGCTGTTGCTGCCCCCGAGCTCCAGAGATAGCTATTTCGGTGCAAAAATAATATGTAGATTAATGAGCGAGAGAAAATTTGAAGGATTTGCAAAATAAATATAGGAACATATGGTAATCGAAGGAAAAGCTTAAAATTTAAGATCGAATATTAATTAAGTTGAAAACCACATTTATTGTGCATTTTGAATTTATAAAATATTCGTATTTAAACAGATCTCTGTGTAAGTTGGCTTTGTGTCACTTTACACCTTGTTTAAAGCTTTACCTTATTCAAAGTATGTCGTGTACAATTTGAGCAACTTTAACGAGCAAACAGAGCTCAGCTCGTTGGATCTCCGATGAAGTTGTGCAATGTAATTAATGCGGACGAACCAGACAATCAGGTCAGGTTCTCAATTGGCAATCCCTTTCACTCCACCGTTGCACCCTTGTGCAACCTGCAACATGCAAATGTGAGCAAAGAGTCAACAGACATTCTGAAAAGATCCGCTTAAAGAAATATCTGAACTGAACTCAACTCAACTCACCTGAATGTCGCTCGATGCTCTTATGCATTGTAATTTGCGCGTAATTTCGCATGGTAAACGTAAAAATGGTCTGCCATTCTTGCAACAACAACAACAACAACAACAACCACAACAAGAACAACATCAGCAACAACAACAACAACAGAAAGGCGAAAGCTTACGGCAAAGTCTCATTTATTTTAATGTGTCGACGTGTAAATGGCTGGCAGTTTGGCCAGCGCTTTTCAGCTGCCCAGCTTTCAGCTTTTCTTCTGGGTTTTCATTTTAAAATTGCTCGCAGATGTAACCGAAACTTGTCTGTGTGTCAGTGCGTGAGTGTGTATGTATATGTGTGTGTGGGTGTGTGTGTGTGTGTGTGTGTGTGTGTGTGTGTGCTGTAATTATTAAGCTGACATTGCAGCTGCTTCACCAGATCCCCGCTGTTGCACTTTTCATTCGATTTTTGTGGGTCAACAACAATAACAGCAACAACAATAGCTTTGGCCTTAACGGTGCCAATTTTAATGGTCATTACTATAAGACAATAACCATAAAAACTGCACAGCGACACACAGACAGCCACAGCGTGAACAACAACAACAACAACAACAATAATGCTCGCCATTTATTGGTCTTATGGGGCGTATTAATAATATTCAACTGTGGCCTTTCACAAGACCACGCCCCCAAGTTGCACCAAGCAATCGAATTAAATTTCAATTGAAAGAAAAACATTTAAACCAATGTACTTTGTGCATAAAATTTGTGCAACAACTTGAAAACTTTTTAAGCAACAAAAGAAAAATGTGTGTATTTAAATCGTATAGTTTTTGTGGCACAGTTAAAATTGTTATTCTGCCCCGATATTTTGTTTTGTCATTTAACGTGGGAACAATTTTTTGATAAATTAACATGCGACAATATCATAAATATAACATTTATCTATTGTTGTCATTTTATGTTTTTTGTACCCTGAAAAATATATTTAAGTTGAGGATATGTTTTATATTATATTTATATTAGTTGTTTTATCTGGTAGTCAAGGTAAGTCGATATAGCCATATGTGTCTGTGAATGTGCACCGATTTTAGAGATTCTAATATTACATTAAAAACATTTGAATTGTTCAGAAGCTTCGCTATTTATTTTTAAATATATGGATTAAATAGCAAATGTTATTCCAAAATCGTAAGTAGTATCCTTCTAGTCGGTCACAAATATTTAATAGTTTTTGTTTGTGTATCTGATGGTCGCAGTTGGTGTGTATTTGTGCTAATTGCTATCTTTCTGCGTTGCCAAAAGATAAATTTATTTTATTTTGCCATTTTGCCACAGACTAAAATATAGAACAACAATTTTCTGAAATGTATTTATCTCTGTATGAATTAATGAGTTTTCAAAGTTGGTCTTTAATAAACTTTTGGATAAAACACTAAAAATTGTATGTAGCTTAAAATTGGATGAGCTTATCACTGACCAAAATCCTATATATATGTATGTCCTCATTAAAAAGATATTTATGTTGTGCTGAATGGATATTTTATAATATAATCAATGGTTAATGGTCTCAACTCTGCAATGATTGCAGTGTTCAGTTGTTCAGTGTTAAGCAGCTTCTACAATATTTTTTGCATTGATGGCAGTTCAATTAGCCAGGCCCAAAAGCGAATAAGCTATAAATATTGTCGACAGCGATCTCTAGGATACCATTATTGCATAAATCTCAATCTGAAGCAGAACGGAAAGTAAAACGAAAATCCCTGGCAGGGATAACAAACAAAAGTGGAAAGAAGTCAAAAAGAACTGCCTTCTGCATTAACCCAGAGCTGCCTGGGCATTATTTAAAATCACAAACCCTTCAAATTGCATTTTAATAGAATTTATTGCAGCAAACGATTCGGAAAGAAATCCAGACAGCGGCATCTGAGCCCAGTCAGAATCCCCGGCTGCGGATTCGAATAATTGCGCGCAACTGCAACACTTGACTTTCATGTTGTTCCCAGAGAAATAAAATGCTATTCTCAAGGAGCAGTTAAGGCCGCAGCCAAAGGATGCGATAAGAATGGTGGCTGTTTCTTGGCTTCCTTGTTCCTTCGCCCAGCGATGCACATCAATTTGGAGCAACAAAAGTACACAAAATACAAAACGAAAAATACAAATCTAAATTCGCCTGCCAGGATGAGGAGTAGCAAGAGCAGGAGCAGGAGCAGTAGCAGGAACTGGAGCAGGAGCAGTAGCAACACCAGCAGAAGTAGTATTCGGTACAACAAATTATTACTTGGCTCCATTCCAAAATGTTTAAATTACAATTTGCACTAAATATATGTATACAAGCACCCACCAGCACTGTGAATCCGACTGTGCGACGTAGGAGTCCACAGGATGCCACAAAAGACACTGCCAACAGCCCAAGACTACCTTCCTTGGCGACTGCCATAAAAATCAACAGCCATGGGATGGACGTGGCCAGCCAGTGGCTTCATGATAAACTGCTCCGGGAATTGCCTGCCACCCGCTGTTGATCTTTCAGTTTGCACTTGTTAATGTTCCGTCTACGCAATATGCATAATTACTATAAGCTTATGTATCTTGTAGCTACTTAGATACATACAAGCGGATGATACAAAATATACACAATCTTAAGTTGAAGCTACAACTTTACAGTTAGCTTGCAAACAAAGGTGTGCAGATGAGTTTTATAAGGTAATCCTTATGTAGTTGGCATAAAGCCAGATCACATCAACAAAAATAGAGCATAGATTATAAATATTTAAATATGTTTTTTCCT
The DNA here is from genome assembly GCA_035042205.1 of Drosophila infuscata. Taxonomy (NCBI): domain Eukaryota; kingdom Metazoa; phylum Arthropoda; class Insecta; order Diptera; family Drosophilidae; genus Drosophila; species Drosophila infuscata. Next base: position 1,342 of record JAWNLR010000711.1, on the reverse strand, counting down.
GGCTGCAGATCAAGAATATCTTTAATTTGATTTTTTTTTTACATATGTACGAGGGTGGTTTGATGAGTACCTGACCTACATAAGAAAAACGAAAATTTTTGGAAAAATTATTTTTTATTTTTCAATATAATCCCCTTTCAGCTCTACACATTTATTCCAGCGATGCTCCAACTTTTTTATCCCCTCTAAAAAATATGATTTCTGTAGATCCGCAAAATACGTCTCCGTAGTGGCAATAACCTCCTCGTTCGACCGAAATTTCTGCCCAGCGATTGACTTTTTCAAATTTGGGAACAAGAAAAAGTCGCAAGGGGCCAAATCCGGAGAATAAGGTGGATGGGGCAGCAGTTCGTAGCGTAATTCGACCAATTTGGCCTGGGCGACGCCGGAGGTGTGAGCGGGAGCGTTATCATGGTGGAAGAGCACTTTCTTCTTCACCAAATGGGGCCGTTTCTTCTTCAACTCGGCGTCAAATCTTCCCAATAGTTCGGCATAGTAGAGCCCTGTAATCGTTCTTCCCTTCTCTAGGTAATCTATGAGGATAATACCTTTCGAATCCCAGAAAACCGTGGCCATCACCTTTCCGGCCGATGGAACAGTTTTCGCCTTCTTCGGGGCAGATTCGCCAGGTGAAGTCCACTGTTTCGACTGTTCTTTGGTCTCTGGTGTGTACCAGTGAATCCATGTTTCGTCAACAGTCACGAATCGACGCAAAAATTCCTTCGGATTACGCTTTAACAGCGCCAAACCATGCTCCGAAGTGGTCACGCGGTTGCGCTTATTGTCTGGTGTGAGCAAACGCGGCACCCATCGCGCCGATAGCTTTCTCATACCCAATATTTCATGTAGGACATGAAACACTCGTTCTGTTGAGATGCCTACTGTCTCAGCTAACTCGCGCACCTTCAACCGGCGGTCTGACAATACCAGATCATGTATTTTCTTCACTTTATCCTCCGTGGTTGCTGTTTTCGGGCCACCTGGTCGTGGCTCATCAAAAACGGACGTGCGACCACGTTGAAACTCACTAAACCAATTTTTGACGGTGGTCATCGAAGGAGCAGAGTCACCATACACAGTATCCAAGCGTTCTTTGATTTCACTGCGTGATTTCCCCTCCAAAAAGAAGAATCGAATCACCGACCGATATTGCTCTTTTTCCATTTTTCTAAAATGCGTGGACACGACTGCTTTGACACGTGGTGAAAACAAAACTAAAAGTCCGATTTGACTGAAATTTTCACTGTGGCTGTTTAGGTTTATGTACTATACGATAGTCACGTCATATTGCAATAGTGGCGCCATCTGGCGTCAAGGTCAGGTACTCATCAAACCACCCTCG
>JAWNLR010000708.1:0-16563 GCA_035042205.1 Drosophila infuscata | reverse complement strand
AGCATATAACCTTGTATTGGACGAGCTGATGTTCATGTAGCTTACAAGAAGTGTTGCACGTGCTGGTTCCGGCTGTATGATCGGTAGATGGTCGGGGTTCCTTATAGGTTCTTGTGCTACTTGCTCGCTGTGCTTAATACTAATTAAAAAAAATATCACGTGCTGTTATTGTTCGGACTATATTACCTGGAAGGGGGATGGGAGGAAAAAGGAATTGCATCAGTCTCATAAATAGAAGATGGAGGCGACACTCCTTGGTTGTCGTCGTTTGAGCTGGGCTGATGTTATTGCCACAGCAGATGCCCACCCTACCATGATCATCAAGCACCAAGGCATAAACATTTTTGATGATCCCTAAAATAACGACTACTTAATTCCTCATCTATTCAGCGCGCGTTGCATGACTCCCAAGGAAAAAAATTTAGTTATTCATTTTAACAATACTCTATTGACAAAAATATATTTAGTTGCATTTTGGTTTGGGGATAATTAATTTTCGTTTTATAATATGTACTCTTTTTATAGGGATTATATAATATAAGGGTATTAATACACAAATTAATATAGACGCTCTCCGTGGCTACGATAATTAATAATATTTTTTTTCTTCTTACTTAATTATAGGAATTTTTAATTTTTAAATATACATTTTTTTCTTCCTGGTATTTATAAATTCATATGCCAGATTAAGTTATTTACTTAGGTACTATATTTACTATAATATAATTGTATTTATTTAAATTTAATTTGCTTAATTTTTTTATTTTAATTCGCAGAACAAAAAAAAATGAAATCAAAAGAATATTTCCAACATAAGTAGTAATAAGGCATGTTAAAATTTATTTATTTATTTAAGTATATAAATCGTTAATGCCATTTTTATTTTCCAAACCATTATATATTTATGGATATAGAAATATAATATTTCAATATTAGGATTATTTATATATTTAAGTGTTATTCTTCTTTTTCTTTTTTTTTTTTTTTTTGTTTTTATATTGATAATAATATGTATTATTTATACTTTACTCATTTCATTTTCATACGTATTTTTCTTTTTCATTTGTATGTTTGATTTGTTCATTTTAAATTGGGAGTTAAATCATTTATATATTTTTATTTGCATACTTCTACAGCGACCTCGACATTAAAGTTGTAGCATACTTTTGCCTGAGCTTTAATTTTAATATGCAGCACAAAAGCTCACTCAGTTTAGTGCGCCGAATATTAGGTGAGCCAATTTCCGCTCAACATAAGGGCGATCCAAATTGAGTGAGTTTTACTTAAAAATTTTTTTCTTTTATCTCTCTCGACAAAATTTGGAGGGTTTTGCACTTGCACGTGTACATGGCTTCCAATTTTAACTCACTTTAACCTCGAATTGTCGCTGCTCACCAGAATAAAATTTAAATAGAAAAAATCAAAAAAGTTACACTTACATGTATATCCTCCACGTCCAAAAGATCTTTTGCAGGCGGGGCATTTGCTGGCTTGAAAAGTAGGTTTGGGGTGTATAAATTAGCATATTATTTAAATTTTATTTGGCGAGATATTTTCATGTGTTATTTCTCTTATATGTTTATTTTTATTAATTTTTTTTTTTTTTTATTATTTTTATTTTGCTCTATTTGATTTGGATGTTTTATGCATTTCTTCTTTTTCCATTTTTAATGTTTTATGTTGTAAAAAAAAATTTTTGCACGCCAGATTATTTCTTGTGATTTCACTTTAACTTACTTTATGGTTATAGTTTGTACTAATTTTTTTGTTTCTTTAATTCTGAACAACAAAAAAAAATATAAAAAAAAATATTTAATGCACTATCCAAGCTGGTGAAATATCGATGTCCCAGTGGTTGCAAAATAGGCCTTAATCTTCTCCAGCTCCATAAACGGCTGCGGGGTCGGTGCAGTGGTGCCGAGTTGAAAGTGGTACTGGAAATTCCAACGGATGGATCAGTCGTCAGTGGCGCAACGCTCCTGGTTTTTTTGTAATTTTTTGTGTTCCGCTGCGGGTCCAGGTTCGGGTCGTCTCGGAGATCATATTTTTATATTAATGTATTTATTTTTCTGGCCGACATTAAAATCAATTTTAATAGTTTTATCTATTGATTTCTTTCTTTGGCTCAGATTTTGTTGTTCACGAAAACTAATTTGTTCATGAAATCACTTTTTTCGTATTTATGTTTAATCCCACACTAGCTCACCACGAATGTACTTTTGATGGCTGTTAATAATTAGTATTTGGGGCTGTTATAATTGTTTAAACAAAAATTTTCGGGTAGGAAAAAAAATTATTTTTTTCTTTCGCGAACAGGGGCCATCTTTGATTTTGTTTTTGGGCTTAAAAAAAAATGTTCGCGACGAAACTTGGCGAAACTACATTTTCGCGGACGGCTCTCGAGCAAAAACTCACGGCACGACTGTCCTCTTCGGCAGACTTTTTCCAACTCTCTATGGCAAAACCATCATCATCGGCAGACCGAACTCCAGAGAGTCTCCACCAGAACTTAGTGATCGGCTTTCCCGAGAAGGGCTTGAGATTGTATTACTTATTCTCCTAGAGGGCGTAATCAAAAGCTCGGCTTAGTATGAAAACTAAAGCATACTTTTAGGCATGTCCAGCAAGCGCACTACATTTTCCCCCCCACTAAAATCACGCTTGGGGTGGAACACAACGAGCGGGATTCACGCTTGCAGACTAACGCATTATTGCTTAATGTCTTTTGCATGAAATTTGCCTATAAGTCTTCCATTGGTATCTTCCAGCTCGTAGTAAACATTACCTAATTTCCTACGAATTCGGGCTTTGACGAAGCTTGGGGCTAGTTTGGAGCTGTATCCCTTCGCAAAGTTGCTTTGTTGGAAGTTGCGCCTATAAACCTCTTGACCGACTTTGAATGTCACATCTCTGGTTCGCAAGTTGTAGGCCTTTTCATTTCGAGCGTGCTGAGATTGCATAGAGTCTTTCGCCTTACTACGCAAGAGATCCAAAGAGTCTTCTCGATTAAATTCTATGCTGCGATCATCTAGCATGCCTAGAGTTCGCAATAATTTATAGCTACTGCCATTTGTGACCATATGTTGTCCAAATGTCAATTTGTAGGGGCTTGTGTTTATTGCTAAATGAAAGCTCGAGCGAAGTGCACAGCTTATGGAACTCAATTTTTCATCCCAGTTACTATGGCTTGGGTCCACATATGCTCTGATGGCTGAAAGCACAGATCGGTTGACCCTCTCTGAAGCATTAGCCTGAGGAGAATAATACGCGGTATATGTATGAAAAACGTTATATTTGTCTAGCAGGGAGTTAAAGCACTTAGATTTAAACTGAACTCCGTTGTCAGACACTATGGTTTCGGGTACTCCGAAGCAGTGGAAGAGATCTTCTTCCAGGTAACGGTTGATCGCTTCAGCCGTACATTTTCGGACCGGCTTCAAAAATGGAAATTTTGACATATGGTCTAGTACTACAAAAATGCCTATATTTCCAGATTTGCTGCGTGGATAGGGTCCAAGAAAATCAACAAATAACTTCTGAAAGAACCGCAGTGGTTGGCCCGTATGTCCCATTCTAGGTTTTAATGTCTGATTGGGATGCTTCGTGGCCTTACAAATGTGGCAAGCATTTATATAGTTTTTAACATCGGTTACCATATTGGGCCAGTAGTAATACCTTCTGAGTCTTTCCAAAGTTTTGTTTATTCCACCATGCGCATGCAAGGGATCATCATGAGCTGCTTTAAGAGCCGATAATATTAGTGGCTGTGGCACCCAAAGTTTCCAGCATAAATCATCTGCAACCTTGGATTCTGCCGCATGCTCTGATCGACGGTAAATATATTCGTTTTCAATCTTTAGGCTTGGCAAGGAAGATTGGGTTGTGCGAATCTTGTTCTTCATGGACTCGTAGGCTGTGGACTTAAATTCTGGTGACTCTAAGTCGACCATTAGGGAAGACAAATCTTCCGTATATGTACGGGAAAGAGCATCGGGAACTATATTTTGGATGCCCTTTTTGTGCTGTATCTTGAATTTAAACCCTTGCAATTTAAGAGACCAACGGGCTAGCCGCGAACTAAGATCCACTTGGCTCATGAGCCATTTTAAGGATGCATGATCCGTGATCACCGTAAACTCTTGACCTTCTATATAGGCCCTAAATTTTTTTACTGCCAAGACAGCTGCATAGCACTCCTTCTCTGTGACCGTATACTGCCTTTGGCATCGATTAAGTTTCCTGGACATAAATGCGATCGGCACATCGTCACCCTCGCTATTGGTCTGCATCAGCACCGCTCCAACCCCAGTGTGACTGGCATCACAATGTAGGGAAAAAGGCTCCGCAAAGTTCGGGCTATGCAATACAGGAGCCGAACACATGTGATCCTTTAAGGATTCGAATGCATGTTGGGCTTCCTCAGTCCATTCAAACTTTCTTTTTGACTTGAGAGTATCGGACAATGGAGATGAAATAGAAGCATAATTTCTGATAAATTTATGATACCATCCAGTCATGCCAAGGAACCTACGAACTTGTTTTACTGAACGTGGAATTGGAAAGTCCCTTACTGCTGATATTTTGTCTGGATCGGTACTGATAGTGCCATTGCCAATTACATGCCCCAAATACTTAACTTCCCGTCGGCAAAATTTACTTTTCTCGACGTTAAGGGTAAGATTAGCACGAGACATATGTGACGCAACTATCGACAGGACTTCGAGATGGCGATCGAATGAATCTGAAATAATCAATAAGTCGTCTAAGTAAATAAAGACTTCGTTACGCAAATGCGCTGGAACTATTTTGTCCATTAGTCTGGACATAGACTGAGGAGCATTAGTAAGCCCAAAGGGCATGACAACGAACTCATATAGAGGACGCCCAGGAACTGTGAAGGCGGTCTTGTCGCGAGAGTTTTGGTCGAGAGGTATTTGCCAAAAGGCATCCTTAAGGTCAAGGCTCGTAATAAACTCTGCTTTCGGCAATCTGCTTAAAATCCCATCGATCAATGGCATAGGGTACGCATCTTTCACGGTTACTTCGTTAACCTTTCTGCTATCGATGCATAACCTTACCTTTCCGGGCTTTTTCACCAAAACGACTGGGGACGACCAGGAGCTGGTTGATTCCTGAATAACTCCTAGTTGCAACATCCGATCTAGTTCCTCGTACATTAGCTTCTCAGTAGCAGGTGATACTGCATAGTGACGCTGTTTTATAGGTTTAGCGTCGGCTACATCAATCACATGTGATATTATTGTTGTTCTACCCAATCCTTTCTTTGAAAATGATGGGAACAACTTTATTGTTTCCTGCAGAAGTTTTTGTTGTTTTGGAGTCAATTCTCGCATTGTGGGATCATTTAATGACGAAATATTTAGGCTCTGTGTCATTAAGTGTAAAGGTAGTAAATCAAAAACTGTCCAAAAGTCAATTCCAAGGTAAAGCTCTGCAGCTAGAGAAGGAACTAGATAAAACGTTAAATTCTTAGTCTCTCCCCTGTAAGTTACTTCTGCAAATACTTTGCCAACAATGTTTTGACCTTTTCCGTCAGCCGTCTTTACTTTGGCGTTCATTGCTTTATAATTTAGATCCCCAAGAAGGAGTTCAGAAGCAAAACTACCCCCGATACAGCTGATTGAAGCCCCAGTATCCATTAGTCCCACTACGGTTTTACCCAGCAACACTACCTGGGCATGAGGGCGTAAATCATTAGGTATGGCGATTATTGAAGATAACAGCAATTTTTTTTCTATACGACATCGATTTTTAAAATCATTTCTACGGTGTTTAGAACGGTTTTTCTGTATGTCCGGTAATTCAACATGATAGTTGGAAAGTAAATCTGGTTGGATGGATTGATCTGAGGCTGAGAACGACATGGTTAGTCGGTATTGGTCGCTTTGCTGACCAACTGTTTGCGTACACCCCTCTGCGGTGTACGGGCGTGATAGTTTTTTGAAACACTTGCACTGCAGTTCCTACAACTAGGTTTGTAAGTATCTGCCTTTCCGCAACCATAACAAAATACCCTTCGTTGCGCCATACAATCTTGGTAACGGTGACCTTTTTCAGCGCAATTCCAGCATGACAAGTCTACAGCCGATAAGTCATACTGCATATCGGATGCAGTTTCATCGTCAGAGACCATCTCAGGTTCGGTTTCAGAAATAGCATTTACCAGTCGTCGAGGAACAACTGATTGCTTTGCCTTTAAAACTGATTGCATGAATATTTCTCGAGTCCGAACTAAGTGACGCAATTCCTTCACAGAGTTAGCAGGTTCATACAATATCTCATGCTGAATGTCGGCCAACAGGTTGGCTCTTAAGGTTTCAACCAAAGACTTTTCAGACATGGGTTCGGACAGCCTATCTGCTAATGCAGCTATAATCCCATAAAAATCGTCAAATGATTCATTTGATCTTTGCTTACGATGTTCTATTTCGGTTCTTATATTCCTGTCCGTCCGGTCGTCCTTAAATTGACCACGAAGGGCAGCGCACAGGTCTGACCAATAAACTTCTCGAACACTTTTATGGTAGCGCCAGTACCATTCGCTAGCGCTGCCATCAAACAAGTTACTAGCATATCTAGCCGTCAACTCGAAATTGCCATCCAATGTTTGCTTTGTTAAGGCTTCTACGCGATATATAAAATCTTCTATGGACATGGTGGCCTTACCGGTAAACCTTATTTTCCAGTTAGACATTATCTGACTTATCCGATCTGGACGAATGTCAGATCCTAATCTACCATTAACAGGTGTTATTGCTGCTGCCGAATGCGACCTATCACCACCAGAATGAAGAGAGTTCTCGAAATGTGGTGCCTGATTGGTTGCAGCAGAATTCCTTGCTGTCTGGTTTTGAGCGGACCCTAAGTTCGGTGCCATTGACGAGGGCACACGAAGAAACTGCTCTAGCGTTTGATTCTCTACTTCCGACAGTGGACGCACGTGAGGAGGAGTTACATTTGCTAAGTTGGCAGTTGGACTAACTCTAAGACCTTCTGAAAGGGCTTGGACCAACCTGTTCGTTTGGTCGGCCAAACTGGTGGCAATGAGTCTGGATTGCTCCATCATAGCCACTCTTATGGTTTCAGCCATCGATTGTTGTATCGATTCCATTGTTGGTACCTCTTGCTGCATAGTTGTTGAACCCTGTGACAAATTATTATCTTCAGAGTTGGGCATTTCGGCCTGATCGGGATTTGGAATCCGTTTGGCTTGAGCTCTGGTCTGAAGGGACTGAAATGTTGAAGGTCTTCTTGGATTTGAAGTAGATGGTCCAGCAGGAATAAGATTCTCTGTTGAAGCCGAAGTTAAAAGTGTCAGGCTCTGATTGCAAATTGGGCACACTTTCTTTTTGCCAGCTTTGGAATTGAAGCAAGATCTATGAAAGTAATGTCCACAGGAAGTTGCTAATAACTGACCTTGGTAAACGATTATATCAGAACAAATGAAACAATGTTTGCCTGTGTTACTAATTCGGGTCAGATCTTCTGTGCTATGAGAAAGAACCATTTCGATAAATGACTTGGGAAAATTTTATTAACTATGTCTAGTCAATCACTTTTTAATCAATACAACTAAAAGACAAAAAAAAATATTAAGAAAAAAAATTATTCGGTATCACGATTTCGATAATAATATGGGAGTCATGCAACTGACTGTAAACTAGAATAGAATTTTTCTTTAATTCTATAATGAGATGCAAAAGGAAGGGAATTATAAGGAGAATCAGGAACTATCTTTAATTTCACGGCGGATTCGCAATTGAGATATGCTTAATCCTCATCCAGCGAAATTCTTAAAAGCTTCTGAAATGGATATGAGGCAAAAAGGGGGACTTCGGTATCTGCATAAAACAGTCGTACCAGTAGTGCTCAACTTATACCAAAAGGAAATTATAGGGGATGGCTGCAGCTCAATACTCCGCAAATCCAATAAACAACCTATAAACCTTCGGGGTAATAAATAAGCAAGGAGGAAAAGGTATAGACTCATATTTGACAACGGAGTTATATCCAATAAAAGTTATAACACATCCAGTAAGTCAAAGTCTATAGCCATGAGCTATTGAAATTAGAATACTAGGCCATGAAATCTATTGAATTGTCTTGGATCCATAGTATATTCCAATAACAAGGACAAAGGGGTTAATTAAGAGAAGGATGGGAGCTAAAGTAATAATTCGAACGTTAAGTGTCAGGTGTTTTGACACAAAGTCTTTAATTGAAGTTTGTCAGTTCGGTTCGTTTCGAGGCCTCCATCGGGCCTTGTGTGGTTCGGGGCCTTCGGGCCCCACGTTGGGCGCCATTTTTAATTTAATATTAATGTAGCATATAACCTTGTATTGGACGAGCTGATGTTCATGTAGCTTACAAGAAGTGTTGCACGTGCTGGTTCCGGCTGTATGATCGGTAGATGGTCGGGGTTCCTTATAGGTTCTTGTGCTACTTGCTCGCTGTGCTTAATACTAATTTAAAAAAAATATCACGTGCTGTTATTGTTCGGACTATATTACCTGGAAGGGGGATGGGAGGAAAAAGGAATTGCATCAGTCTCATAAATAGAAGATGGAGGCGACACTCCTTGGTTGTCGTCGTTTGAGCTGGGCTGATGTTATTGCCACAGCAGATGCCCACCCTACCATGATCATCAAGCACCAAGGCATAAACATTTTTGATGATCCCTAAAATAACGACTACTTAATTCCTCATCTATTCAGCGCGCGTTGCATGACTCCCAAGGAAAAAAATTTAGTTATTCATTTTAACAATACTCTATTGACAAAAATATATTTAGTTGCATTTTGGTTTGGGGATAATTAATTTTCGTTTTATAATATGTACTCTTTTTATAGGGATTATATAATATAAGGGTATTAATACACAAATTAATATAGACGCTCTCCGTGGCTACGATAATTAATAATATTTTTTTTTCTTCTTACTTAATTATAGGAATTTTTAATTTTTAAATATACATTTTTTTCTTCCTGGTATTTATAAATTCATATGCCAGATTAAGTTATTTACTTAGGTACTATATTTACTATAATATAATTGTATTTATTTAAATTTAATTTGCTTAATTTTTTTATTTTAATTCGCAGAACAAAAAAAAATGAAATCAAAAGAATATTTCCAACATAAGTAGTAATAAGGCATGTTAAAATTTATTTATTTATTTAAGTATATAAATCGTTAATGCCATTTTTATTTTCCAAACCATTATATATTTATGGATATAGAAATATAATATTTCAATATTAGGATTATTTATATATTTAAGTGTTATTCTTCTTTTTCTTTTTTTTTTTTTTTTGTTTTTATATTGATAATAATATGTATTATTTATACTTTACTCATTTCATTTTCATACGTATTTTTCTTTTTCATTTGTATGTTTGATTTGTTCATTTTAAATTGGGAGTTAAATCATTTATATATTTTTATTTGCATACTTCTACAGCGACCTCGACATTAAAGTTGTAGCATACTTTTGCCTGAGCTTTAATTTTAATATGCAGCACAAAAGCTCACTCAGTTTAGTGCGCCGAATATTAGGTGAGCCAATTTCCGCTCAACATAAGGGCGATCCAAATTGAGTGAGTTTTACTTAAAAATTTTTTTCTTTTATCTCTCTCGACAAAATTTGGAGGGTTTTGCACTTGCACGTGTACATGGCTTCCAATTTTAACTCACTTTAACCTCGAATTGTCGCTGCTCACCAGAATAAAATTTAAATAGAAAAAATCAAAAAAGTTACACTTACATGTATATCCTCCACGTCCAAAAGATCTTTTGCAGGCGGGGCATTTGCTGGCTTGAAAAGTAGGTTTGGGGTGTATAAATTAGCATATTATTTAAATTTTATTTGGCGAGATATTTTCATGTGTTATTTCTCTTATATGTTTATTTTTATTAATTTTTTTTTTTTTTTATTATTTTTATTTTGCTCTATTTGATTTGGATGTTTTATGCATTTCTTCTTTTTCCATTTTTAATGTTTTATGTTGTAAAAAAAATTTTTGCACGCCAGATTATTTCTTGTGATTTCACTTTAACTTACTTTATGGTTATAGTTTGTACTAATTTTTTTGTTTCTTTAATTCTGAACAACAAAAAAAAATATAAAAAAAAATATTTAATGCACTATCCAAGCTGGTGAAATATCGATGTCCCAGTGGTTGCAAAATAGGCCTTAATCTTCTCCAGCTCCATAAACGGCTGCGGGGTCGGTGCAGTGGTGCCGAGTTGAAAGTGGTACTGGAAATTCCAACGGATGGATCAGTCGTCAGTGGCGCAACGCTCCTGGTTTTTTTGTAATTTTTTGTGTTCCGCTGCGGGTCCAGGTTCGGGTCGTCTCGGAGATCATATTTTTATATTAATGTATTTATTTTTCTGGCCGACATTAAAATCAATTTTAATAGTTTTATCTATTGATTTCTTTCTTTGGCTCAGATTTTGTTGTTCACGAAAACTAATTTGTTCATGAAATCACTTTTTTCGTATTTATGTTTAATCCCACACTAGCTCACCACGAATGTACTTTTGATGGCTGCTAATAATTAGTATTTGGGGCTGTTATAATTGTTTAAACAAAAATTTTCGGGTAGGAAAAAAAATTATTTTTTTTCTTTCGCGAACAGGGGCCATCTTTGATTTTGTTTTTGGGCTTAAAAAAAAATGTTCGCGACGAAACTTGGCGAAACTACATTTTCGCGGACGGCTCTCGAGCAAAAACTGACGGCACGACTGTCCTCTTCGGCAGACTTTTTCCAACTCTCTCATGGCAAAACCATCATCATCGGCAGACCGACCTCCAGAGAGTCTCCACCAGAACTTAGTGATCGGCTTTCCCGAGAAGGGCTTGAGATTGTATTACTTATTCTCCTAGAGGGCGTAATCAAAAGCTCGGCTTAGTATGAAAACTAAAGCATACTTTTAGGCATGTCCAGCAAGCGCACTACAGTATATAACACTATTTCAAAAGTCTTTAAACCAAAATCAAAAATAAAGAACTAGCGACAAGAAAAAAAAGAAGTGAGCAACACATTGTTGAGAGATCCTCCGTTAAGGATAATTATTACTAAGGCAACCTCAGTGACTTCCGGCAAGGTATCCAATTAACCGAATACTCTAGAATCACGAAAGTATGAGCTCGTATAGAATTAATAGTGATCCACTCAGTGAATCCGCAATATTATCAAATTACACTGATACTCTAAGGACTTGGGATAGCAAAACAAATAAAATTACTATACCCTTACTCATGACAACTGATGTGTGAGACAACTAATTGTGAGCTTTTCTAAAAACTTTTTTTCTGATAAATTAACTGAGCCCACTTTTGTGGTCCATGTTTTATGTCAGCCCTTCAGATAGTTGACTCATTTTGGTGGGGGTAAACTGCAGCTGCTGTTGTTGCTGCTGCCCCACATTGGGCGCCAAAAATTATGTAAACAACCGATAGTTGACTCAAGTTGGTTGGTTTAACTGCAGCTGTTGTTGTTGCTGCGGCCCCACGTTGGGCGCCAATAATTATGTAAACAACCGAATCGAATCGAGGCCCCGTGTTGAGCGCCAAAACTTTATGTAATTTTGAATGAGTTCTTCTCGCACTCCGATTACGTTCTCGTTTTGATCGTCCAACACACAAACGGATGTTGGGGTGATGGGGCGGGCGGAATTCTGATGTGTAGCGGCTTGGGACCCTACTGGTGGTAGCTCGTGCCGGGAGATGTGGGGGTGGGTTGTTGCTACCATTCTGAATTCCTGGAGTCATAATTTTATTTTTTTAGGGTCCTGGTTATTTGGAGTGCAACTCCGAAGCAAGCAATCGAAACATCGATAATACTCAAAAAAAAAATGGGGAGCATATCATCTGGATTGGAAAAAAAAAATGTTACGCGAGATGCGCGGCAGCTTCGTTGGTGTTGGTTAGTAATGTCGGGGTGCACGGTGGTATTTGCCCCGATATAGCGCTCTATACCCACCCATCCAATTGGACTTCCTGCGCTGCATATTTTAATGGAAAGTCCCCAAAAGAAAGTTTTGTTGTTCGACTTAAATTACATCTTCTGGCCAGTAGGAATTATAAAGCAATTTACGACTTCATGTCAATATAGTTAACAGGTTTATTCATCGCTTAAGTTTCATAAAAAATATTTGACAACAAAAAACTAAAGGTAATCTTCGATAATTTGGATTATAATATTCTGGGTAATTTTTTTGACATTTGATTTCATAAAATTTTCGGTAATATTTAAATTAAATTTAATTTATACAGTGGGATTGTAGTTCAATTTTGTTTGCTTACGATGTGTTTGCATACTTCTTTATGTTACTAACTAAAACAAGAGTTATTAAATATATTGGTTTTTTTGTATAACATACATTTTTGTGTATGTGCTAATTCACAACATTATTTTTCATAGCATACTTTTATGGGATGTCCTAAATTACGCAAGTTAACATTTTTTTTTTATTGCATACTTTTAGAAACGAGTTGAAATTACCAAATTGGGTTTTGTAACAAATAGCTTATGTATACCTTGCATTGCAATTTAACTTATGCCATTTTTATACCCTGAACCCATTAAAAATGGGTAAAAAGGGTATAATGGTTTTGTGCAAATGTATGTAACAGGCAGAAGGAAGCATCTCCGACCCCATAAAGTATATATATTCTTGATCAGGATCAATAGCCGAGTCGATCTAGCCCTGTCCGTCTGTCTGTCCGTCTGTCCGTCTGTATGAAACAACGGATCTCAGAGACTATAAGAGCTAGAGACTTCAAATTTGGAATATAAGATCTCGTATACCAGGCGCAGATCAAGTTTGCGTTATTTTATCGATAACTGCCTCAGTTTCTGAATTATCGATACATTTAGATTTTCGATAGCAGTAAATTCCACATATCTCTCACAATTTAATGGATACAGTCACCAATTTTGGTTGGTAGGTTGTTGGCGAGGTCCTTGAAAGATCGGCATGTGCCACGCCCACCTCCGACGCCCCCATCACCCCCGCCCCTAAAATTTTCAAGTGGCTATATCTTCCGCAATTTTTGAGTAGGGAACGTCAAATTTGGTAGGTATATTACTGGTAGTCGCCTTTAAGAACCGATAACAAATTTGTGGTGCCACGCCCACACCTGCGCCTATAATCGACAATTCCGATTGTAAATCGATAACTCCCTATATCTCCGAACATTTTAAAGATAGAGTAACCAAACTTGGAAGGCAATTTGCTGGTAACCTCCTCCAAAGATTGGCATACCAATTTTTGGACCACGCCCACATCCGCCGCCCCCAGGAACTTCATCCCTAGAAATTTAAAATGCGCATATCTGCCGTAATTTGCAAGCTAGAGTCGCAAAATTTTGCAGGTATGTTACTGGTAACTCCCCCAAAGATCGATAAAAAAAATTGGATGGCCACGCCCACTCCACCTACCTAAACCGATACACCTGTTGGTGTAAATCGATAAACCCATATATCTCGCGCAATTTGAAAACTTAAGTCACCAAATTTTAAAGGTATATTACTAGTAACACCCTTCATAAATGTGGAAAAAAATTTTGGACCACGCCCACTCCCGCCCACAAAAAACGAAAAATGCCTGTATCTCCCGCAATTTAAGAGCTACAGTTACCAAACTTAGAAGGTATATTACTAAGATCGAACTCCAAAATATTTTGGGCCACGCCCACCCCCGCCCACCCCCGCCCACAAAAAACGATAAATGCCTGTATCTCCCGCAATTCAAGAGCTACAGTTACCAAACTTAGAAGGTATATTACTAAGATCGGGCCACGCCCACTCCAGCCCCCAAAAACGATAAACCTATAATGCATTTAAAGCTTGGTTCAGGGTATATGGTAGTCGAGCTCACTCGACTACAGCGTTCTTACTTGTTTTTTTTTTCAACATTTTCATTTTTTCCACAATTGTAGTTTTTTTTGGTTGTTTTTTTTTTTTTGAGTGTTCAAAATAATTTACTTGTTATATATATAAATTTGCTCTTTTACAAAAGTTTTAATTTTTGCATAACTGGATTGTTTTTAAAATTTTTAATTTATTTTTATATAATTATTGTTTTTGGTGGTTTTATTTTCTCAGCATTATTCCAGTGTCTTTTAAACACACCAGGAAAAAAATTATTTTATCACTCCGCCACGTGACTTATTAATTTCATGGTTAAGTCTTTCAAAAGAAATTTTATTGGCACCGTCGATGTGCACTTTCGGCCGAATTTTAATGCGACGAAAAAACAAGCGCATCCGAGGTTAAATACCTCTGCTGAGTAAAGCTTTTGCATTCAGCAATTATCCAGCAACTATCCGATCTATCCAGCAACATTATGAGCTTTTAGTAAGCTGGGATTACTTTCCACAGTGCGACTTAAAGTTGTCTACCGAAAGTAGGCTAGAGTATTTTTTTTTTTTGTCGCGCACGGCGAACTTAATGCACACAACTTTTACATGCTCTGTTATTTTTCTTTTACATCGCACAAAAAGTCTGCGGTGTAAACAACACAATTATGCCAACTGGTGAGCACCGACCATTACAGCGTAGCGGACTTATCACCAAGCAAAGAAAAGACAAATGCACCAATAACGAACGGCTTCTATATATCGCCCACGCTCAGCTGCTTATGTACCGACGCACGAAAAGTTCACAAAAGTTCACAGCGAAGCAGAGGCACACTAAGCGGCGATTAAGAAGCGATATGATTTGCACTTGTCTTTGAATGTTTTATGCACTAGTTTTTATTTGCTACTAGTTTGATCACAAATGTTTTGATTTTGTATTTTTGTTTTGTTTGTGATGTTGTTTATTAAATGCACTTAATAAACAAGTATCACGTCGGGGTCACCAATGTTTGCGCTGTCAGCTTTTTGATAGCTTTAGCTCAAAATAAATACACTTAGTTATTTCACAACGTTATAAACTTTATTCACAAATATATTGGATTAATTAGTATTAATCGTTAGAGTGTTATAGACTAGAAGCCACTTGCTTAGTCTTTCGACAAAGAGAATAGTAACTAAAGATCGATGCACGAAATGAATGCACGAAGATTTAAGCCAATTGCTAAATCTTTTCAACAACGAGATTAACTACTTACACCGATCGATCTGTTAGACTTGTGCGATAACTATCAATTGTCCATTATCAAGTTCATTAAGACTAGAAGCCCAATGCTTAGTCTTCTCAACAATGGCACAATCTTTAATTAGCACGCTTGAGTTATGCGAACCAACTTTAACTAACGTCGATAAATATTCAACTGTGTTAGAGTGTAAACTCACTAGCTGCAGCAGCCGGCGGATCAGCGAGCGCCCTTTGTATAGAGAGAGAGAGAGCGCTGCACAAGAGAGCGCGGTACTATGAGAAGAGAGCGGCAAAGAATAGCGCTGATAACGCTGGCTGCTACAGCTCGAACTGCATTTAAGATAATTTGCATGTGTAAATGCACCTACTAATACTCTATATTTATTGAGCCGCGCAGGGCTCCAAATGTTCAGCAAATTAACGACTAATTAATTTGTTGCTGACGCCAACACCTCCATTAGCGAACAAAATAATCCAAACATAGAAAATATCAATCTAGGAGGTCAAGAAACATTGTTAGAGAATGTACCAATTGAAAATGTAGCGGTGCAGAGAATATTAATGGCTCCTGGAGAAGGTCAGCGACCTTTAGATATGATTGCTGACGAGGACTCTGAAGAGCTAGCTTTCCCAACAATTTTTGCTGGCATTAAAAGAAAATGCACAGAAAGTTTTACAACTATAGTTAGGTCGGAACTTAGGAATTTTGATAGAAGAGGTTGTAGAACTGGCAAATTATTTCTAAACTATAAAAAGTTGGAAATGATTAATATAAGAAATAATAAATCGATTGGTTTGCGTAAGCACAGCGCCACACAAGGCATTTCCGCAGCAAACGCACTTAATGAAGATCATATCAATAACTTAATTCGCCACGATGATGGCTACAGAGTTTTGAAAGGTATTCGCACATCGCCTGCTCACTGGGAAGCAGAGAAAAAAAAAGTAATGGCTATGATTAGACAGTTTGGTCTTCCGACATTTTTTATAACTTTCTCAGCAGCTGAGACTAGGTGTGAGGAGCTCTTAGTTTTACTTTATTAAATTTAAATTTTAATGAGAAATCGCGTCTTATTAGAGCTGATCCAGTGACATGCGCTAGGTATTTTGATTTTCGCTATATGCAACTTCAAAAATTAATGAAAAAGGAAGGCGGTATTTTTGGTAGTCATAGGGTTATCAAATATTATTGGCGGGTTGAGTTTCAGCAAAGAGGCTCACCACATATTCACGGCATGTTTTGGCTAAAAGATGCACCCAAGCTTGACTTAAATGATGAGTTAAGTATTCCCTGTAGCATATAACCTTGTATTGGACGAGCTGATGTTCATGTAGCATCCAAGAAGTGTTGCACGTGCTGGTTCCGGCTGTATGATCGGTAGATGGTCGGGGTTCCCTATAGGTGCTTGTGCTACTTGCTCGCTGTGCTTAA
>JAWNLR010000701.1:0-27280 GCA_035042205.1 Drosophila infuscata | reverse complement strand
CCGACCTTTACGTATGGATTCTTTTTAGACAATTAATTAGTCATTGTGTTTATGTTCATCATACCCATCCATGCTTATGGCCACTTATCGTATATCGGACATGGTGGAATAGAACAGATTCTCTTTATCGTGTCTCGATTGATAAGGACCAGCTCTTAGCGAATATTTAAGCATATGACTATAATGCCACAGAGGATAACATGAAAATTTCAATTGCCATCTCAATCACAAAGAAAATGTACTTTTAAAATGTTATTGTGTAAATTGTATATTTGAACTTTTTGGCCTTTTTCTATCGATTACAAGTACCACAAGGCAGTTGCTAACCGTTCATATGAGCTATTCCGGACTTTCTTTATTACTTCAAAATAAATTTGTTTAATTTATTATAGAAATTTATACATAACTCGATTTTCATTTTTCCATACTAATAGTTCCGTTCGTAATGCAATATTATTAATATGTTTTGAAAACTTGAGCAAGCGGTTCCAATATTTTGAATATACGATATTTATTTAGAGCCGATTTGACGTACATACGATTGTGTAAAAATATCATCACTAGATCAAAGTAAAAGCGGGAAGTTTTGCGGTGTTTTAAAGCTTGTGCCATTTTTATAGTATTTTTTCCTTTTATAAAATGTGTGACACCCGTAATCTAATTGACTTA
This sequence comes from Drosophila infuscata, assembly GCA_035042205.1. Taxonomy (NCBI): domain Eukaryota; kingdom Metazoa; phylum Arthropoda; class Insecta; order Diptera; family Drosophilidae; genus Drosophila; species Drosophila infuscata. Next base: position 26,611 of record JAWNLR010000701.1, on the reverse strand, counting down.
ACAAGTTGGGATGAGCCTGTAAAATGTAAAACAAATATTGATAATACACAATCGGATCCTGTTCTCATCGAATCAAAACAATTCAAGGGGCCTTATGATCCTTTCGATTCGATGGAAAAAGAAGACTGCATTAAGGTGAGTTCTTACACACACACACATACAACACTATAATATGTACACTTTAAAGAAACAGCGGTTTTATACATACATATGTACATAACATATATTTAACAGGGCTTACACACAAGAGCCAACAGTGATACTCAATATGCTGATCAAGACTTAAACAATGAGGCGCCACCCGTTGCCTTGGAATTTGAACAAAAAAGTAATGATGGCTTCAAAAGCTGCACAGTCGGCAACAATGAATCGCGTCAGCGAAGCCTTCAACAGCTGGCCAAGCTGAATGCGACAAGGCTATCAAGTGTGAATACGCCACCGCATAATCCGTCGACACAGGTTTTCTCCTTTTTTGAGAATTCGATTCTTGCCGAAAATCTGCAAATGATTGCGGCAGAATCGCCAATCAAGCTCATCGAAGATGAGACCAACCCGATTCCTCCAGCTAATGCCGCTGTGACCGCTCTAAGTGACGGTACATGCTCCAATATGGAGTTCGAAGCACGCTTAAAGATGCTGCGTATCGCTTTATTGGACTCGCCTTCCAAAACCGAATCGGATGCAACCCCGAACACAGAACAGAAGCTAACCATAACAACACCAATTATGCCAATAAATTTACCTAATCCAACAGCAGCCCCAACAAATGCAATGGCAGGTGTTGATAAACTCTTGCAGGACCTAAAATCATTGATTTGTGAGCATATCGACATATCCAAAAGGGATCAGTTCAATGTGCTCTTTGAATCGCTTAGTGCTGCTCTTTATGGTAGTGCGTTACCATCAGCAGCAGAAATTGACAGCAAACGAAGTAAGGACTCACCGAGCATCTACAAGCGGCAAGGCACATTCGACTTGGATCTTGAGAGACAGGTGGGTCTTTGTTGCATACAAATGCCAATTAAATGCGAATTAATGAACCCATTTTCTTTGTAGAAAAATAATGCTGATCTGGAACATTGTGTAAAGGAAACGAGCCAAAATGTACAGGATATTCCAAATGTAATGACATGTTCGTCGGCCACATATGTTGCCGAATCGCCTGATACAGCAACAAGTCCGATTAGTGTAACTGAATGTCCAAAAGCATCGCCAGAAGTAGAGCGGAAAAAACCAGATGCGTATGTGAAAGAAGTTGTTAACGAGAATTAAGCTATTCAAATAAGCGAAATTCTGGAGCAGCACAAATTGACGAGTGTGCAACATTACGCTATGGACCATAACGAGACCGAAACCGGTGGTGCCGGTGAAACCGTAATATTGGTTATAAATTCAAAGGCGGCAAAACAATTACCTAGCGGCATAGTGCATTCAAAATCAACCAAAGTAGCACCGATGGTTAATCAGGATAGCATATTGCGTGGACGTTCTTCTTCGCTATCAATTCATGACAAGACTACACAGGAACGACAAAGAATACTTGTGAAGCCATCATCTGTCGATAGTAGCACAAACACAAGTAACCAAACTGCGCCACTAAAAGAGTTATCAAACGTCGGTAACAAATTGAATACAACGACGTCCCTTAGACAACGCCGCTACTCTTTCTCGGTTGGTTCGATGGCTGGAAAGTTGAATGCGACAGCTGCAGCCGCTGCTCCTGCACAGAGCCGAGCGGTTCTTAGTGGCCGAAACAAAACCAGCGCCATTAGCGGGTCAAATGTAAAATGTGCTGCACCCACTAAAGCAAATAGACCTATTAAACGCGTTGTGCCCAAGATAAAGACACCGTTATGCACCAAAGAGATCAGCTGTTTGCATACAACAACGCCACGCTGCAATGTTGGCCAGGAGACGCCCATAGCGCCAAGAGCAAATGCAACTGGTGGCATATTTTTAACCAGCACACCTATGCCACAAGTACGCTCGATAATGCGCAGATCCGTAAGCCCAGTAAGCAACTATTCCAGTGCTTACTCAAAGAACGCTGCACAATAAATATTTAACCAGCCATATTATGTGATCGTTTCCAATTCTAACAATTGAACTTTTGACTAGAAGTAAAATATAAGTCTAAATATCAGAATCCGTCATGCCGGGACACTCTTGCCTGGAGTTAACATTTGTGTCTGTTCCTCTTATTTTATAAAATTATTTTTGGTTTCTATTCATTGATGTTTCTCAATTAAATTTAAATTTTGTATTTTATCGTGTAAGCCAAATTAAGTAAAATTAGATCAAACAAAATGCTTGAATTTTTTTTTTCTTGTAAATCACATTTATTAGCTCTAAATATTCCATTTATTTGTCATTGAGCTTGTTCTTCAAAATGCTGAGATGAGTCAGACAGTTGTCACGATACGCCCGACGTTCGACTAGTTTGTCCAATGGCACCATATCATTTAGCTGCTTGGCAACCTCAACGGCAGTGGGTCCCTCCATTTTGGGTGTGTCGCCCATTGTCTCGCTGACGGCATAGATCGTTTTCGAGTAGCGCTCAAAATAGTTGGCCATTCCTTCAGCATTCAGATGCGCCGTCTCCAGTGGGCCCAGGAAGGCATAACGCATGCCCAAACCATCACTCATGACGCTATCAATATCCCGGACATTGAGTATGCCGGCCTCTACCAGACGCCACGTCTCATTCAAGATGGCATATTGAATACGATTTAGGGCAAAGCCTTCAATCTCACGCGAGAGCGTGACGGGCTTCTGGCCAATTTCATCCATTAGGTCACGGGTCTTTTGAACCACCTCTGGCCTTGTCCATGGCGCTGGCACAATCTCCACCAGCGGCACATAGTAGGGCGGATTGACAGGATGCGAGACGACCGTCTAGAAAAATTGCCACAAAATATAAATCAATAAAGGTGCTCAGCACAAGATTGGCATTCAGACACGCAAAGATAACAACTCACGTTGTGTTTGTGCTTCAAGTCGGCAGTGAAAAGCGACGGTAGGAATGTGCTAGTGGAACTGGACAATAAGTCCACTGGAATGATGTACATATGTTATTAAGTATACATATGAATATACCATATAATATACCTCACATAATATATTCCGCCTGCGCTTCAAATATTCCGTAAGCAATTAAGATTGACCAGATGCAGGAAATGGCTGGCAGCTTCATCCTGTTATATGATTTATTGTAATTAAGCTTCCTCAAAAATCGAAGTTTTCCAAACAAAATTACTGGCTTATGTCGATTCGACTAGCATTACCAACACTCCTTTAAATATAACGTATTAGCTTAAATTAGTTGTTAATAATCAGTGGTTTAATATGTTTTACATACCTGTACTTTTAAATCCGACCTTTACGTATGGATTCTTTTTAGACAATTAATTAGTCATTGTGTTTATGTTCATCATACCCATCCATGCTTATGGCCACTTATCGTATATCGGACATGGTGGAATAGAACAGATTCTCTTTATCGTGTCTCGATTGATAAGGACCAGCTCTTAGCGAATATTTAAGCATATGACTATAATGCCACAGAGGATAACATGAAAATTTCAATTGCCATCTCAATCACAAAGAAAATGTACTTTTAAAATGTTATTGTGTAAATTGTATATTTGAACTTTTTGGCCTTTTTCTATCGATTACAAGTACCACAAGGCAGTTGCTAACCGTTCATATGAGCTATTCCGGACTTTCTTTATTACTTCAAAATAAATTTGTTTAATTTATTATAGAAATTTATACATAACTCGATTTTCATTTTTCCATACTAATAGTTCCGTTCGTAATGCAATATTATTAATATGTTTTGAAAACTTGAGCAAGCGGTTCCAATATTTTGAATATACGATATTTATTTAGAGCCGATTTGACGTACATACGATTGTGTAAAAATATCATCACTAGATCAAAGTAAAAGCGGGAAGTTTTGCGGTGTTTTAAAGCTTGTGCCATTTTTATAGTATTTTTTCCTTTTATAAAATGTGTGACACCCGTAATCTAATTGACTTAACAAGTTGGGATGAGCCTGTAAAATGTAAAACAAATATTGATAATACACAATCGGATCCTGTTCTCATCGAATCAAAACAATTCAAGGGGCCTTATGATCCTTTCGATTCGATGGAAAAAGAAGACTGCATTAAGGTGAGTTCTTACACACACACACATACAACACTATAATATGTACACTTTAAAGAAACAGCGGTTTTATACATACATATGTACATAACATATATTTAACAGGGCTTACACACAAGAGCCAACAGTGATACTCAATATGCTGATCAAGACTTAAACAATGAGGCGCCACCCGTTGCCTTGGAATTTGAACAAAAAAGTAATGATGGCTTCAAAAGCTGCACAGTCGGCAACAATGAATCGCGTCAGCGAAGCCTTCAACAGCTGGCCAAGCTGAATGCGACAAGGCTATCAAGTGTGAATACGCCACCGCATAATCCGTCGACACAGGTTTTCTCCTTTTTTGAGAATTCGATTCTTGCCGAAAATCTGCAAATGATTGCGGCAGAATCGCCAATCAAGCTCATCGAAGATGAGACCAACCCGATTCCTCCAGCTAATGCCGCTGTGACCGCTCTAAGTGACGGTACATGCTCCAATATGGAGTTCGAAGCACGCTTAAAGATGCTGCGTATCGCTTTATTGGACTCGCCTTCCAAAACCGAATCGGATGCAACCCCGAACACAGAACAGAAGCTAACCATAACAACACCAATTATGCCAATAAATTTACCTAATCCAACAGCAGCCCCAACAAATGCAATGGCAGGTGTTGATAAACTCTTGCAGGACCTAAAATCATTGATTTGTGAGCATATCGACATATCCAAAAGGGATCAGTTCAATGTGCTCTTTGAATCGCTTAGTGCTGCTCTTTATGGTAGTGCGTTACCATCAGCAGCAGAAATTGACAGCAAACGAAGTAAGGACTCACCGAGCATCTACAAGCGGCAAGGCACATTCGACTTGGATCTTGAGAGACAGGTGGGTCTTTGTTGCATACAAATGCCAATTAAATGCGAATTAATGAACCCATTTTCTTTGTAGAAAAATAATGCTGATCTGGAACATTGTGTAAAGGAAACGAGCCAAAATGTACAGGATATTCCAAATGTAATGACATGTTCGTCGGCCACATATGTTGCCGAATCGCCTGATACAGCAACAAGTCCGATTAGTGTAACTGAATGTCCAAAAGCATCGCCAGAAGTAGAGCGGAAAAAACCAGATGCGTATGTGAAAGAAGTTGTTAACGAGAATTAAGCTATTCAAATAAGCGAAATTCTGGAGCAGCACAAATTGACGAGTGTGCAACATTACGCTATGGACCATAACGAGACCGAAACCGGTGGTGCCGGTGAAACCGTAATATTGGTTATAAATTCAAAGGCGGCAAAACAATTACCTAGCGGCATAGTGCATTCAAAATCAACCAAAGTAGCACCGATGGTTAATCAGGATAGCATATTGCGTGGACGTTCTTCTTCGCTATCAATTCATGACAAGACTACACAGGAACGACAAAGAATACTTGTGAAGCCATCATCTGTCGATAGTAGCACAAACACAAGTAACCAAACTGCGCCACTAAAAGAGTTATCAAACGTCGGTAACAAATTGAATACAACGACGTCCCTTAGACAACGCCGCTACTCTTTCTCGGTTGGTTCGATGGCTGGAAAGTTGAATGCGACAGCTGCAGCCGCTGCTCCTGCACAGAGCCGAGCGGTTCTTAGTGGCCGAAACAAAACCAGCGCCATTAGCGGGTCAAATGTAAAATGTGCTGCACCCACTAAAGCAAATAGACCTATTAAACGCGTTGTGCCCAAGATAAAGACACCGTTATGCACCAAAGAGATCAGCTGTTTGCATACAACAACGCCACGCTGCAATGTTGGCCAGGAGACGCCCATAGCGCCAAGAGCAAATGCAACTGGTGGCATATTTTTAACCAGCACACCTATGCCACAAGTACGCTCGATAATGCGCAGATCCGTAAGCCCAGTAAGCAACTATTCCAGTGCTTACTCAAAGAACGCTGCACAATAAATATTTAACCAGCCATATTATGTGATCGTTTCCAATTCTAACAATTGAACTTTTGACTAGAAGTAAAATATAAGTCTAAATATCAGAATCCGTCATGCCGGGACACTCTTGCCTGGAGTTAACATTTGTGTCTGTTCCTCTTATTTTATAAAATTATTTTTGGTTTCTATTCATTGATGTTTCTCAATTAAATTTAAATTTTGTATTTTATCGTGTAAGCCAAATTAAGTAAAATTAGATCAAACAAAATGCTTGAATTTTTTTTTTCTTGTAAATCACATTTATTAGCTCTAAATATTCCATTTATTTGTCATTGAGCTTGTTCTTCAAAATGCTGAGATGAGTCAGACAGTTGTCACGATACGCCCGACGTTCGACTAGTTTGTCCAATGGCACCATATCATTTAGCTGCTTGGCAACCTCAACGGCAGTGGGTCCCTCCATTTTGGGTGTGTCGCCCATTGTCTCGCTGACGGCATAGATCGTTTTCGAGTAGCGCTCAAAATAGTTGGCCATTCCTTCAGCATTCAGATGCGCCGTCTCCAGTGGGCCCAGGAAGGCATAACGCATGCCCAAACCATCACTCATGACGCTATCAATATCCCGGACATTGAGTATGCCGGCCTCTACCAGACGCCACGTCTCATTCAAGATTGCATATTGAATACGATTTAGGGCAAAGCCTTCAATCTCACGCGAGAGCGTGACGGGCTTCTGGCCAATTTCATCCATTAGGTCACGGGTCTTTTGAACCACCTCTGGCCTTGTCCATGGCGCTGGCACAATCTCCACCAGCGGCACATAGTAGGGCGGATTGACAGGATGCGAGACGACCGTCTAGAAAAATTGCCAGAAAATATAAATATAAAGGTGCTCAGCACAAGATTGGCATTCAGACACGCAAAGATAACAACTCACGTTGTGTTTGTGCTTCAAGTCGGCAGTGAAAAGCGACGGTAGGAATGTGCTAGTGGAACTGGACAATAAGTCCACTGGAATGATGTACATATGTTATTAAGTATACATATGAATATACCATATAATATACCTCACATAATATATTCCGCCTGCGCTTCAAATATTCCGTAAGCAATTAAGATTGACCAGATGCAGGAAATGGCTGGCAGCTTCATCCTGTTATATGATTTATTGTAATTAAGCTTCCTCAAAAATCGAAGTTTTCCAAACAAAATTACTGGCTTATGTCGATTCGACTAGCATTACCAACACTCCTTTAAATATAACGTATTAGCTTAAATTAGTTGTTAATAATCAGTGGTTTAATATGTTTTACATACCTGTACTTTTAAATCCGACCTTTACGTATGGATTCTTTTTAGACAATTAATTAGTCATTGTGTTTATGTTCATCATACCCATCCATGCTTATGGCCACTTATCGTATATCGGACATGGTGGAATAGAACAGATTCTCTTTATCGTGTCTCGATTGATAAGGACCAGCTCTTAGCGAATATTTAAGCATATGACTATAATGCCACAGAGGATAACATGAAAATTTCAATTGCCATCTCAATCACAAAGAAAATGTACTTTTAAAATGTTATTGTGTAAATTGTATATTTGAACTTTTTGGCCTTTTTCTATCGATTACAAGTACCACAAGGCAGTTGCTAACCGTTCATATGAGCTATTCCGGACTTTCTTTATTACTTCAAAATAAATTTGTTTAATTTATTATAGAAATTTATACATAACTCGATTTTCATTTTTCCATACTAATAGTTCCGTTCGTAATGCAATATTATTAATATGTTTTGAAAACTTGAGCAAGCGGTTCCAATATTTTGAATATACGATATTTATTTAGAGCCGATTTGACGTACATACGATTGTGTAAAAATATCATCACTAGATCAAAGTAAAAGCGGGAAGTTTTGCGGTGTTTTAAAGCTTGTGCCATTTTTATAGTATTTTTTCCTTTTATAAAATGTGTGACACCCGTAATCTAATTGACTTAACAAGTTGGGATGAGCCTGTAAAATGTAAAACAAATATTGATAATACACAATCGGATCCTGTTCTCATCGAATCAAAACAATTCAAGGGGCCTTATGATCCTTTCGATTCGATGGAAAAAGAAGACTGCATTAAGGTGAGTTCTTACACACACACACATACAACACTATAATATGTACACTTTAAAGAAACAGCGGTTTTATACATACATATGTACATAACATATATTTAACAGGGCTTACACACAAGAGCCAACAGTGATACTCAATATGCTGATCAAGACTTAAACAATGAGGCGCCACCCGTTGCCTTGGAATTTGAACAAAAAAGTAATGATGGCTTCAAAAGCTGCACAGTCGGCAACAATGAATCGCGTCAGCGAAGCCTTCAACAGCTGGCCAAGCTGAATGCGACAAGGCTATCAAGTGTGAATACGCCAACGCATAATCCGACGACACAGGTTTTCTCCTTTTTTGAGAATTCGATTCTTGCCGAAAATCTGCAAATGATTGCGGCAGAATCGCCAATCAAGCTCATCGAAGATGAGACCAGCCCAATTCCTCCAGCCAATGCCGCTGTGACCGCTCTAAGTGACGGTACATGCTCCAATATGGAGTTCGAAGCACGCTTAAAGATGCTGCGTATCGCTTTATTGGACTCGCCTTCCAAAACCGAATCGGATGCAACCCCGAACACAGAACAGAAGCTAACCATAACAACACCAATTATGCCAATAAATTTACCTAATCCAACAGCAGCCCCAACAAATGCAATGGCAGGTGTTGATAAACTCTTGCAGGACCTAAAATCATTGATTTGTGAGCATGTCGACATATCCAATAAGTGCAATGTGCTCTTTGAATCGCTTAGTGCTGCTATTTATGGTAGTGCGTTACCATCAGCAGCAGAAATGGACAGCAAACGAAGTAAGGACTCACCGAGCATCTACAAGCGGCAAGGCACATTCGACTTGGATCTTGAGAGACAGGTGGGTCTTTGTTGCATACAAATGCCAATTAAATGCGAATTAATGAACCCATTTTCTTTGTAGAAAAATAATGCTGATCTGGAATATTGTGTAAAGGGAACGAGCCAAAATGTACAGGATATTCCAAATGTAATGACATGTTCGTCGGCCACATATGTTGCCGAATCGCATGATACAGCAACAAGTCCGATTAGTGTAACTGAATGTCCAAAAGCATCGCCAGAAGTAGAGCGGAAAAAACCAGATGCGTATGTGAAGGAAGTTGTTAACGAGAATTTAGCTATTCAAATAAGCGAAATTCTGGAGCAGCACAAATTGACGAGTGTGCAACATTACGCTATGGACCATAACGAGACCGAAACCGGTGGTGCCGGTGAAACCGTAATATTGGTTATAAATTCAAAGGCGGTAAAACAATTACCTAGCGGCATAGTGCATTCAAAATCAACCAAAGTAGCACCGATGGTTAATCAGGATAGCATATTGCGTAGACGTTCTTCTTCGCTATCAATTCATGACAAGACTACACAGGAACGACAAAGAATACTTGTGAAGCAATCATCTGTCGATAGCAGCACCAACACAAGTAACCAAACTGCGCCACTAAAAGAGTTATCAAACGTCGGTAACAAATTGAATACAACGACGTCCCTTAGACAACGCCGCTACTCTTTCTCGGTTGGTTCGATGGCTGGAAAGTTGAATGCGACAGCTGCAGCCGCTGCTCCTGCACAGAGCTGAGCGGTTCTTAGTGGCCGAAACAAAACCAGCGCCATTAGCGGGTCAAATGTAAAATGTGCTGCACCCACTAAAGCAAATAAACCTATTAAACGCGTTGTGCCCATGATAAAGACACCGTTATGCACCGAAGAGATCAGCTGTTTGCATACAACAACGCCACGCTGCAATGTTGGCCAGGAGACGCCCATAACGCCAAGAGCAAATGCAACTGGTGGCATATTTTATACCAGCACACCTATGCCACAAGTACGCTCGATAATGCGCAGATCCGTAAGGCCAGTAAGCAACAATTCCAGTGCTTACTCAAAGAACGCTGCACAATAAATATTTAACCAGCCATATTTTGTGATCGTTTCCAATTCTAACAATTGAACTTTTGACTAGAAGTAAAATATAAGTCTAAATATCAGAATCCGTCATGCCGGGACACTCTTGCCTGGAGTTAACATTCGTGTCTGTTCCTCTTATTTTATAAAATTATTTTTGGTTTCTATTCATTGATGTTTCTCAATTAAATTTAAATTTTGTATTGACATTTTATCGTGTAAGCCAAATTAAGTAAAATTAGATCAAACAAAATGCTTGAATTTTTTTTTCTTGTAAATCACATTTATTAGCTCTAAATATTCCATTTATTTGTCATTGAGCTTGTTCTTCAAAATGCTGAGATGAGTCAGACAGTTGTCACGATACGCCCGACGTTCGACTAGTTTGTCCAATGGCACCATATCATTCAGCTGCTTGGCAACCTCAACGGCAGTGGGTCCCTCCATTTTGGGTGTGTCGCCCATTGTCTCGCTGACGGCATAGATCGTTTTCGAGTAGCGCTCAAAATAGTTGGCCATTCCTTCAGCATTCAGATGCGCCGTCTCCAGTGGGCCCAGGAAGGCATAACGCATGCCCAAACCATCACTCATGACGCTATCAATATCCCGGACATTGAGTATGCCGGCCTCTACCAGACGCCACGTCTCATTCAAGATGGCATATTGAATACGATTTAGGGCAAAGCCTTCAATCTCACGCGAGAGCGTGACGGGCTTCTGGCCAATTTCATCCATTAGGTCACGGGTCTTTTGAACCACCTCTGGCCTTGTCCATGGCGCTGGCACAATCTCCACCAGCGGCACATAGTAGGGCGGATTGACAGGATGCGAGACGACCGTCTAGAAAAATTGCCACAAAATATAAATCAATAAAGGTGCTCAGCACAAGATTGGCATTCAGACACGCAAAGATAACAACTCACGTTGTGTTTGTGCTTCAAGTCGGCAGTGAAAAGCGACGGTAGGAATGTGCTAGTGGAACTGGACAATAAGTCCACTGGAATGATGTACATATGTTATTAAGTATACATATGAATATACCATATAATATACCTCAAATAATATATTCCGCCTGCGCTTCAAATATTCCGTAAGCAATTAAGATTGACCAGATGCAGGAAATGGCTGGCAGCTTCATCCTGTTATATGATTTATTGTAATTAAGCTTCCTCAAAAATCGAAGTTTTCCAAACAAAATTACTGGCTTATGTCGATTCGACTAGCATTACCAACACTCCTTTAAATATAACGTATTAGCTTAAATTAGTTGTTAATAATCAGTGGTTTAATATGTTTTACATACCTGTACTTTTAAATCCGACCTTTACGTATGGATTCTTTTTAGACAATTAATTAGTCATTGTGTTTATGTTCATCATACCCATCCATGCTTATGGCCACTTATCGTATATCGGACATGGTGGAATAGAACAGATTCTCTTTATCGTGTCTCGATTGATAAGGACCAGCTCTTAGCGAATATTTAAGCATATGACTATAATGCCACAGAGGATAACATGAAAATTTCAATTGCCATCTCAATCACAAAGAAAATGTACTTTTAAAATGTTATTGTGTAAATTGTATATTTGAACTTTTTGGCCTTTTTCTATCGATTACAAGTACCACAAGGCAGTTGCTAACCGTTCATATGAGCTATTCCGGACTTTCTTTATTACTTCAAAATAAATTTGTTTAATTTATTATAGAAATTTATACATAACTCGATTTTCATTTTTCCATACTAATAGTTCCGTTCGTAATGCAATATTATTAATATGTTTTGAAAACTTGAGCAAGCGGTTCCAATATTTTGAATATACGATATTTATTTAGAGCCGATTTGACGTACATACGATTGTGTAAAAATATCATCACTAGATCAAAGTAAAAGCGGGAAGTTTTGCGGTGTTTTAAAGCTTGTGCCATTTTTATAGTATTTTTTCCTTTTATAAAATGTGTGACACCAGTAATCTAATTGACTTAAGTTGGGATGAGCCTGTAAAATGTAAAACAAATATTGATAATACACAATCGGATCCTGTTCTCATCGAATCAAAACAATTCAAGGGGCCTTATGATCCTTTCGATTCGATGGAAAAAGAAGCCTGCATTAAGGTGAGTTCTTACACACACACACATACAACACTATAATATGTACACTTTGAAGAAACAGCGGTTTTATACATACATATGTACATAACATATATTTAACAGGGCTTACACACAAGAGCCAACAGTGATACTCAATATGCTGATCAAGACTTAAACAATGAGTCGCCACCCGTTGCCTTGAAATTTGAACAAAAAAGTAATGATGGCTTCAAAAGCTGCCCAGTCGGCAACAATGAATCGCGTCAGCGAAGCCTTCAACAGCTGGCCAAGCTGAATGCGACAAGGCTATCAAGTGTGAATACGCCAACGCATAATCCGACGACACAGGTTTTCTCCTTTTTTGAGAATTCGATTCTTGCCGAAAATCTGCAAATGATTGCGGCAGAATCGCCAATCAAGCTCATCGAAGATGTGACCAGCCCAATTCCTCCAGCCAATGCCGCTGTGACCGCTCTAAGTGACGGTACATGCTCCAATATGGAGTTCGAAGCACGCTTAAAGATGCTGCGTATCGCTTTATTGGACTCGCCTTCCAAAACCGAATCGGATGCAACCCCGAACACAGAACAGAAGCTAACCATAACAACACCAATTATACCAATAAATTTACCTAATCCAACAGCAGCCCCAACAAATGCAATGGCAGGTGTTGATAAACTCTTGCAGGACCTAAAATCATTGATTTGTGAGCATGTCGACATATCCAAAAGGGATCAGTTCAATGTGCTCTTTGAATCGCTTAGTGCTGCTATTTACGCGTTACCATCAGCAGCAGAAATTGACAGCAAACGAAGTAAGGACTCACCGAGCATCTACAAGCGGCAAGGCACATTCGACTTGGATCTTGAGAGACAGGTGGGTCTTTGTTGCATACAAATGGCTCCTGCACAGAGCCGAGCGGTTCTTAGTGGCCGAAACAAAACCAGCGCCATTAGCGGGTCAAATGTAAAATGTGCTGCACCCACTAAAGCAAATAAACCTATTAAACGCGTTGTGCCCATGATAAAGACACCGTTATGCACCGAAGAGATCAGCTGTTTGCATACAACAACGCCACGCTGGAATGTTGGCCAGGAGACGCCCATAACGCCAATAGCAAATGCAACTGGTGGCATATTTTTAACCAGCACACCTATGCCACAAGTACGCTCGATAATGCGCAGATCCGTAAGCCCAGTAAGCAACTATTCCAGTGCTTACTCAAAGAACGCTGCACAATAAATATTTAACCAGCCATATTATGTGATCGTTTCCAATTCTAACAATTGAACTTTTGACTAGAAGTAAAATATAAGTCTAAATATCAGAATCCGTCATGCCGGGACACTCTTGCCTGGAGTTAACATTTGTGTCTGTTCCTCTTATTTTATAAAATTATTTTTGGTTTCTATTCATTGATGTTTCTCAATTAAATTTAAATTTTGTATTTTATCGTGTAAGCCAAATTAAGTAAAATTAGATCAAACAAAATGCTTGAATTTTTTTTTTCTTGTAAATCACATTTATTAGCTCTAAATATTCCATTTATTTGTCATTGAGCTTGTTCTTCAAAATGCTGAGATGAGTCAGACAGTTGTCACGATACGCCCGACGTTCGACTAGTTTGTCCAATGGCACCATATCATTCAGCTGCTTGGCAACCTCAACGGCAGTGGGTCCCTCCATTTTGGGTGTGTCGCCCATTGTCTCGCTGACGGCATAGATCGTTTTCGAGTAGCGCTCAAAATAGTTGGCCATTCCTTCAGCATTCAGATGCGCCGTCTCCAGTGGGCCCAGGAAGGCATAACGCATGCCCAAACCATCACTCATGACGCTATCAATATCCCGGACATTGAGTATGCCGGCCTCTACCAGACGCCACGTCTCATTCAAGATGGCATATTGAATACGATTTAGGGCAAAGCCTTCAATCTCACGCGAGAGCGTGACGGGCTTCTGGCCAATTTCATCCATTAGGTCACGGGTCTTTTGAACCACCTCTGGCCTTGTCCATGGCGCTGGCACAATCTCCACCAGCGGCACATAGTAGGGCGGATTGACAGGATGCGAGACGACCGTCTAGAAAAATTGCCACAAAATATAAATCAATAAAGGTGCTCAGCACAAGATTGGCATTCAGACACGCAAAGATAACAACTCACGTTGTGTTTGTGCTTCAAGTCGGCAGTGAAAAGCGACGGTAGGAATGTGCTAGTGGAACTGGACAATAAGTCCACTGGAATGATGTACATATGTTATTAAGTATACATATGAATATACCATATAATATACCTCACATAATATATTCCGCCTGCGCTTCAAATATTCCGTAAGCAATTAAGATTGACCAGATGCAGGAAATGGCTGGCAGCTTCATCCTGTTATATGATTTATTGTAATTAAGCTTCCTCAAAAATCGAAGTTTTCCAAACAAAATTACTGGCTTATGTCGATTCGACTAGCATTACCAACACTCCTTTAAATATAACGTATTAGCTTAAATTAGTTGTTAATAATCAGTGGTTTAATATGTTTTACATACCTGTACTTTTAAATCCGACCTTTACGTATGGATTCTTTTTAGACAATTAATTAGTCATTGTGTTTATGTTCATCATACCCATCCATTCTTATGGCCACTTATCGTATATCGGACATGGTGGAATAGAACAGATTCTCTTTATCGTGTCTCGATTGATAAGGACCAGCTCTTAGCGAATATTTAAGCATATGACTATAATGCCACAGAGGATAACATGAAAATTTCAATTGCCATCTCAATCACAAAGAAAATGTACTTTTAAAATGTTATTGTGTAAATTGTATATTTGAACTTTTTGGCCTTTTTCTATCGATTACAAGTACCACAAGGCAGTTGCTAACCGTTCATATGAGCTATTCCGGACTTTCTTTATTACTTCAAAATAAATTTGTTTAATTTATTATAGAAATTTATACATAACTCGATTTTCATTTTTCCATACTAATAGTTCCGTTCGTAATGCAATATTATTAATATGTTTTGAAAACTTGAGCAAGCGGTTCCAATATTTTGAATATACGATATTTATTTAGAGCCGATTTGACGTACATACGATTGTGTAAAAATATCATCACTAGATCAAAGTAAAAGCGGGAAGTTTTGCGGTGTTTTAAAGCTTGTGCCATTTTTATAGTATTTTTTCCTTTTATAAAATGTGTGACACCCGTAATCTAATTGACTTAACAAGTTGGGATGAGCCTGTAAAATGTAAAACAAATATTGATAATACACAATCGGATCCTGTTCTCATCGAATCAAAACAATTCAAGGGGCCTTATGATCCTTTCGATTCGATGGAAAAAGAAGACTGCATTAAGGTGAGTTCTTACACACACACACATACAACACTATAATATGTACACTTTAAAGAAACAGCGGTTTTATACATACATATGTACATAACATATATTTAACAGGGCTTACACACAAGAGCCAACAGTGATACTCAATATGCTGATCAAGACTTAAACAATGAGGCGCCACCCGTTGCCTTGGAATTTGAACAAAAAAGTAATGATGGCTTCAAAAGCTGCACAGTCGGCAACAATGAATCGCGTCAGCGAAGCCTTCAACAGCTGGCCAAGCTGAATGCGACAAGGCTATCAAGTGTGAATACGCCACCGCATAATCCGTCGACACAGGTTTTCTCCTTTTTTGAGAATTCGATTCTTGCCGAAAATCTGCAAATGATTGCGGCAGAATCGCCAATCAAGCTCATCGAAGATGAGACCAACCCGATTCCTCCAGCTAATGCCGCTGTGACCGCTCTAAGTGACGGTACATGCTCCAATATGGAGTTCGAAGCACGCTTAAAGATGCTGCGTATCGCTTTATTGGACTCGCCTTCCAAAACCGAATCGGATGCAACCCCGAACACAGAACAGAAGCTAACCATAACAACACCAATTATGCCAATAAATTTACCTAATCCAACAGCAGCCCCAACAAATGCAATGGCAGGTGTTGATAAACTCTTGCAGGACCTAAAATCATTGATTTGTGAGCATATCGACATATCCAAAAGGGATCAGTGCAATGTGCTCTTTGAATCGCTTAGTGCTGCTCTTTATGGTAGTGCGTTACCATCAGCAGCAGAAATTGACAGCAAACGAAGTAAGGACTCACCGAGCATCTACAAGCGGCAAGGCACATTCGACTTGGATCTTGAGAGACAGGTGGGTCTTTGTTGCATACAAATGCCAATTAAATGCGAATTAATGAACCCATTTTCTTTGTAGAAAAATAATGCTGATCTGGAACATTGTGTAAAGGAAACGAGCCAAAATGTACAGGATATTCCAAATGTAATGACATGTTCGTCGGCCACATATGTTGCCGAATCGCCTGATACAGCAACAAGTCCGATTAGTGTAACTGAATGTCCAAAAGCATCGCCAGAAGTAGAGCGGAAAAAACCAGATGCGTATGTGAAAGAAGTTGTTAACGAGAATTTAGCTATTCAAATAAGCGAAATTCTGGAGCAGCACAAATTGACGAGTGTGCAACATTACGCTATGGACCATAACGAGACCGAAACCGGTGGTGCCGGTGAAACCGTAATATTGGTTATAAATTCAACGGCGGCAAACCAATTACCTAGCGGCATAGTGCATTCAAAATCAACCAAAGTAGCACCTATGGTTAATCAGGATAGCATATTGCGTAGACGTTCTTCTTCGCTATCAATTCATGACAAGACTACACAGGAACGACAAAGAATACTTGTGAAGCAATCATCTGCCGATAGCAGCACCAACACAAGTAACCAAACTGCGCCACTAAAAGAGTTATCAAACGTCGGTAACAAATTGAATACAACGACGTCCCTTAGACAACGCCGCTACTCTTTCTCGGTTGGTTCGATGGCTGGAAAGTTGTATGCGACAGCTGCAGCCGCTGCTCCTGCACAGAGCTGAGCGGTTCTTAGTGGCCGAAACAAAACCAGCGCCATTAGCGGGTCAAATGTAAAATGTGCTGCACCCACTAAAGCAAATAAACCTATTAAACGCGTTGTGCCCATGATAAAGACACCGTTATGCACCGAAGAGATCAGCTGTTTGCATACAACAACGCCACGCTGCAATGTTGGCCAGGAGACGCCCATAACGCCAAGAGCAAATGCAACTGGTGGCATATTTTATACCAGCACACCTATGCCACAAGTACGCTCGATAATGCGCAGATCCGTAAGCCCAGTAAGCAACTATTCCAGTGCTTACTCAAAGAACGCTGCACAATAAATATTTAACCAGCCATATTATGTGATCGTTTCCAATTCTAACAATTGAACTTTTGACTAGAAGTAAAATATAAGTCTAAATATCAGAATCCGTCATGCCGGGACACTCTTGCCTGGAGTTAACATTTGTGTCTGTTCCTCTTATTTTATAAAATTATTTTTGGTTTCTATTCATTGATGTTTCTCAATTAAATTTAAATTTTGTATTTTATCGTGTAAGCCAAATTAAGTAAAATTAGATCAAACAAAATGCTTGAATTTTTTTTTTCTTGTAAATCACATTTATTAGCTCTAAATATTCCATTTATTTGTCATTGAGCTTGTTCTTCAAAATGCTGAGATGAGTCAGACAGTTGTCACGATACGCCCGACGTTCGACTAGTTTGTCCAATGGCACCATATCATTTAGCTGCTTGGCAACCTCAACGGCAGTGGGTCCCTCCATTTTGGGTGTGTCGCCCATTGTCTCGCTGACGGCATAGATCGTTTTCGAGTAGCGCTCAAAATAGTTGGCCATTCCTTCAGCATTCAGATGCGCCGTCTCCAGTGGGCCCAGGAAGGCATAACGCATGCCCAAACCATCACTCATGACGCTATCAATATCCCGGACATTGAGTATGCCGGCCTCTACCAGACGCCACGTCTCATTCAAGATGGCATATTGAATACGATTTAGGGCAAAGCCTTCAATCTCACGCGAGAGCGTGACGGGCTTCTGGCCAATTTCATCCATTAGGTCACGGGTCTTTTGAACCACCTCTGGCCTTGTCCATGGCGCTGGCACAATCTCCACCAGCGGCACATAGTAGGGCGGATTGACAGGATGCGAGACGACCGTCTAGAAAAATTGCCAGAAAATATAAATATAAAGGTGCTCAGCACAAGATTGGCATTCAGACACGCAAAGATAACAACTCACGTTGTGTTTGTGCTTCAAGTCGGCAGTGAAAAGCGACGGTAGGAATGTGCTAGTGGAACTGGACAATATTGTGGTGCTGTCGACCACATTGTCAAGCTTCTTGAACAGTTCTTGTTTCCACTCCAACTTCTCGGGTATGCACTCCTGGATAAAGAAAGCGCCACTAGCCAGCTCCTTAATGTCATTGGTACCCGAAATACAGCTAAATTGATCCTTTGCATTCAATTTGCCACGCAGCAGACCCTTCTTCTCCAGCTCCAGCAATTCCTTTTGCGTTGCAGTCAACGCGCCTTGCACCTGCTCGGGCAGGATGTCATAGAGCACCACCTGATAGCCAACCGAGGCGAACAGCATGGACCACGACCGTCCAATAAGTCCACTGGAATGATGTACATATGTTATTAAGTATACATATGAATATACCATATAATATACCTCACATAATATATTCCGCCTGCGCTTCAAATATTCCGTAAGCAATTAAGATTGACCAGATGCAGGAAATGGCTGGCAGCTTCATCCTGTTATATGATTTATTGTAATTAAGCTTCCTCAAAAATCGAAGTTTTCCAAACAAAATTACTGGCTTATGTCGATTCGACTAGCATTACCAACACTCCTTTAAATATAACGTATTAGCTTAAATTAGTTGTTAATAATCAGTGGTTTAATATGTTTTACATACCTGTACTTTTAAATCCGACCTTTACGTATGGATTCTTTTTAGACAATTAATTAGTCATTGTGTTTATGTTCATCATACCCATCCATGCTTATGGCCACTTATCGTATATCGGACATGGTGGAATAGAACAGATTCTCTTTATCGTGTCTCGATTGATAAGGACCAGCTCTTAGCGAATATTTAAGCATATGACTATAATGCCACAGAGGATAACATGAAAATTTCAATTGCCATCTCAATCACAAAGAAAATGTACTTTTAAAATGTTATTGTGTAAATTGTATATTTGAACTTTTTGGCCTTTTTCTATCGATTACAAGTACCACAAGGCAGTTGCTAACCGTTCATATGAGCTATTCCGGACTTTCTTTATTACTTCAAAATAAATTTGTTTAATTTATTATAGAAATTTATACATAACTCGATTTTCATTTTTCCATACTAATAGTTCCGTTCGTAATGCAATATTATTAATATGTTTTGAAAACTTGAGCAAGCGGTTCCAATATTTTGAATATACGATATTTATTTAGAGCCGATTTGACGTACATACGATTGTGTAAAAATATCATCACTAGATCACAGTAAAAGCGGGAAGTTTTGCGGTGTTTTAAAGCTTGTGCCATTTTTATAGTATTTTTTCCTTTTATAAAATGTGTGACACCCGTAATCTAATTGACTTAACAAGTTGGGATGAGCCTGTAAAATGTAAAACAAATATTGATAATACACAATCGGATCCTGTTCTCATCGAATCAAAACAATTCAAGGGGCCTTATGATCCTTTCGATTCGATGGAAAAAGAAGCCTGCATTAAGGTGAGTTCTTACACACACACACATACAACACTATAATATGTACACTTTGAAGAAACAGCGGTTTTATACATACATATGTACATAACATATATTTAACAGGGCTTACACACAAGAGCCAACAGTGATACTCAATATGCTGATCAAGACTTAAACAATGAGTCGCCACCCGTTGCCTTGAAATTTGAACAAAAAAGTAATGATGGCTTCAAAAGCTGCACAGTCGGCAACAATGAATCGCGTCAGCGAAGCCTTCAACAGCTGGCCAAGCTGAATGCGACAAGGCTATCAAGTGTGAATACGCCAACGCATAATCCGACGACACAGGTTTTCTCCTTTTTTGAGAATTCGATTCTTGCCGAAAATCTGCAAATGATTGCGGCAGAATCGCCAATCAAGCTCATCGAAGATGAGACCAGCCCAATTCCTCCAGCCAATGCCGCTGTGACCGCTCTAAGTGACGGTACATGCTCCAATATGGAGTTCGAAGCACGCTTAAAGATGCTGCGTATCGCTTTATTGGACTCGCCTTCCAAAACCGAATCGGATGCAACCCCGAACACAGAACAGAAGCTAACCATAACAACACCAATTATGCCAATAAATTTACCTAATCCAACAGCAGCCCCAACAAATGCAATGGCAGGTGTTGATAAACTCTTGCAGGACCTAAAATCATTGATTTGTGAGCATGTCGACATATCCAAAAGGGATCAGTTCAATGTGCTCTTTGAATCGCTTAGTCCTGCTATTTACGCGTTACCATCAGCAGCAGAAATTGACAGCAAACGAAGTAAGGACTCACCGAGCATCTACAAGCGGCAAGGCACATTCGACTTGGATCTTGAGAGACAGGTGGGTCTTTGTTGCATACAAATGCCAATTAAATGCGAATTAATGAACCCATTTTCTTTGTAGAAAAATAATGCTGATCTGGAATATTGTGTAAAGGGAACGAGCCAAAATGTACAGGATATTCCAAATGTAATGACATGTTCGTCGGCCACATATGTTGCCGAATCGCATGATACAGCAACAAGTCCGATTAGTGTAACTGAATGTCCAAAAGCATCGCCAGAAGTAGAGCGGAAAAAACCAGATGCGTATGTGAAGGAAGTTGTTAACGAGAATTTAGCTATTCAAATAAGCGAAATTCTGGAGCAGCACAAATTGACTAGTGTGCAACATTACGCTATGGACCATAACGAGACCGAAACCGGTGGTGCCGGTGAAACCGTAATATTGGTTATAAATTCAAAGGCGGCAAAACAATTACCTAGCGGCATAGTGCATACAAAATCAACCAAAGTAGCACCGATGGTTAATCAGGATAGCATATTGCGTGGACGTTCTTCTTCGCTATCAATTCATGACAAGACTACACAGGAACGACAAAGAATACTTGTGAAGCCATCATCTGTCGATAGTAGCACAAACACAAGTAACCAAACTGCGCCACTAAAAGAGTTATCAAACGTCGGTAACAAATTGAATACAACGACGTCCTTTAGACAACGCCACTACTCGTTCTCGGTTGGTTCGATGGCTGGAAAGTTGAATGCGACAGCTGCAGCCGCTGCTCCTGCACAGAGCCGAGCGGTTCTTAGTGGCCGAAACAAAACCGGCGCCATTATTTTATAAAATTATTTTTGGTTTCTATTCATTGATGTTTCTCAATTAAATTTAAATTTTGTATTGTATCGTGTAAGCCAAATTAAGTAAAATTAGATCAAACAAAATGCTTGAATTTTTTTTTTCTTGTAAATCACATTTATTAGCTCTAAATATTCCATTTATTTGTCATTGAGCTTGTTCTTCAAAATGCTGAGATGAGTCAGACAGTTGTCACGATACGCCCGACGTTCGACTAGTTTGTCCAATGGCACCATATCATTTAGCTGCTTGGCAACCTCAACGGCAGTGGGTCCCTCCATTTTGGGTGTGTCGCCCATTGTCTCGCTGACGGCATAGATCGTTTTCGAGTAGCGCTCAAAATAGTTGGCCATTCCTTCAGCATTCAGATGCGCCGTCTCCAGTGGGCCCAGGAAGGCATAACGCATGCCCAAACCATCACTCATGACGCTATCAATATCCCGGACATTGAGTATGCCGGCCTCTACCAGACGCCGTCTCATTCAAGATGGCATATTGAATACGATTTAGGGCAAAGCCTTCAATCTCACGCGAGAGCGTGACGGGCTTCTGGCCAATTTCATCCATTAGGTCACGGGTCTTTTGAACCACCTCTGGCCTTGTCCATGGCGCTGGCACAATCTCCACCAGCGGCACATAGTAGGGCGGATTGACAGGATGCGAGACGACCGTCTAGAAAAATTGCCAGAAAATATAAATATAAAGGTGCTCAGCACAAGATTGGCATTCAGACACGCAAAGATAACAACTCACGTTGTGTTTGTGCTTCAAGTCGGCAGTGAAAAGCGACGGTAGGAATGTGCTGGTGGAACTGGACAATATTGTGGTGCTGTCGACCACATTGTCAAACTTCTTGAACAGTTCTTGTTTCCACTCCAACTTCTCGGGTATGCACTCCTGGATAAAGAAAGCGCCACTAGCCAGCTCCTTAATGTCATTGGTACCCGAAATACAGCTAAATTGATCCTTTGCATTCAATTTGCCACGCAGCAGACCCTTCTTCTCCAGCTCCAGCAATTCCTTTTGCGTTGCAGTCAACGCGCCTTGCACCTGCTCGGGCAGGATGTCATAGAGCACCACCTGATAGCCAACCGAGGCGAACAGCATGGACCACGACCGTCCAATAAGTCCACTGGAATGATGTACATATGTTATTAAGTATACATATGAATATACCATATAATATACCTCACATAATATATTCCGCCTGCGCTTCAAATATTCCGTAAGCAATTAAGATTGACCAGATGCAGGAAATGGCTGGCAGCTTCATCCTGTTATATGATTTATTGTAATTAAGCTTCCTCAAAAATCGAAGTTTTCCAAACAAAATTACTGGCTTATGTCGATTCGACTAGCATTACCAACACTCCTTTAAATATAACGTATTAGCTTAAATTAGTTGTTAATAATCAGTGGTTTAATATGTTTTACATACCTGTACTTTTAAATCCGACCTTTACGTATGGATTCTTTTTAGACAATTAATTAGTCATTGTGTTTATGTTCATCATACCCATCCATGCTTATGGCCACTTATCGTATATCGGACATGGTGGAATAGAACAGATTCTCTTTATCGTGTCTCGATTGATAAGGACCAGCTCTTAGCGAATATTTAAGCATATGACTATAATGCCACAGAGGATAACATGAAAATTTCAATTGCCATCTCAATCACAAAGAAAATGTACTTTTAAAATGTTATTGTGTAAATTGTATATTTGAACTTTTTGGCCTTTTTCTATCGATTACAAGTACCACAAGGCAGTTGCTAACCGTTCATATGAGCTATTCCGGACTTTCTTTATTACTTCAAAATAAATTTGTTTAATTTATTATAGAAATTTATACATAACTCGATTTTCATTTTTCCATACTAATAGTTCCGTTCGTAATGCAATATTATTAATATGTTTTGAAAACTTGAGCAAGCGGTTCCACTATTTTGAATATACGATATTTATTTAGAGCCGATTTGACGTACATACGATTGTGTAAAAATATCATCACTAGATCACAGTAAAAGCGGGAAGTTTTGCGGTGTTTTAAAGCTTGTGCCATTTTTATAGTATTTTTTCCTTTTATAAAATGTGTGACTCCCGTAATCTAATTGACTTAACAAGTTGGGATGAGCCTGTAAAATGTAAAACAAATATTGATAATACACAATCGGATCCTGTTCTCATCGAATCAAAACAATTCAAGGGGCCTTATGATCCTTTCGATTCGATGGAAAAAGAAGCCTGCATTAAGGTGAGTTCTTACACACACACACATACAACACTATAATATGTACACTTTGAAGAAACAGCGGTTTTATACATACATATGTACATAACATATATTTAACAGGGCTTACACACAAGAGCCAACAGTGATACTCAATATGCTGATCAAGACTTAAACAATGAGTCGCCACCCGTTGCCTTGAAATTTGAACAAAAAAGTAATGATGGCTTCAAAAGCTGCACAGTCGGCAACAATGAATCGCGTCAGCGAAGCCTTCAACAGCTGGCCAAGCTGAATGCGACAAGGCTATCAAGTGTGAATACGCCAACGCATAATCCGACGACACAGGTTTTCTCCTTTTTTGAGAATTCGATTCTTGCCGAAAATCTGCAAATGATTGCGGCAGAATCGCCAATCAAGCTCATCGAAGATGAGACCAGCCCAATTCCTCCAGCCAATGCCGCTGTGACCGCTCTAAGTGACGGTACATGCTCCAATATGGAGTTCGAAGCACGCTTAAAGATGCTGCGTATCGCTTTATTGGACTCGCCTTCCAAAACCGAATCGGATGCAACCCCGAACACAGAACAGAAGCTAACCATAACAACACCAATTATGCCAATAAATTTACCTAATCCAACAGCAGCCCCAACAAATGCAATGGCAGGTGTTGATAAACTCTTGCAGGACCTAAAATCATTGATTTGTGAGCATGTCGACATATCCAAAAGGGATCAGTTCAATGTGCTCTTTGAATCGCTTAGTCCTGCTATTTACGCGTTACCATCAGCAGCAGAAATTGACAGCAAACGAAGTAAGGACTCACCGAGCATCTACAAGCGGCAAGGCACATTCGACTTGGATCTTGAGAGACAGGTGGGTCTTTGTTGCATACAAATGCCAATTAAATGCGAATTAATGAACCCATTTTCTTTGTAGAAAAATAATGCTGATCTGGAATATTGTGTAAAGGGAACGAGCCAAAATGTACAGGATATTCCAAATGTAATGACATGTTCGTCGGCCACATATGTTGCCGAATCGCATGATACAGCAACAAGTCCGATTAGTGTAACTGAATGTCCAAAAGCATCGCCAGAAGTAGAGCGGAAAAAACCAGATGCGTATGTGAAGGAAGTTGTTAACGAGAATTTAGCTATTCAAATAAGCGAAATTCTGGAGCAGCACAAATTGACTAGTGTGCAACATTACGCTATGGACCATAACGAGACCGAAACCGGTGGTGCCGGTGAAACCGTAATATTGGTTATAAATTCAAAGGCGGCAAAACAATTACCTAGCGGCATAGTGCATTCAAAATCAACCAAAGTAGCACCGATGGTTAATCAGGATAGCATATTGCGTGGACGTTCTTCTTCGCTATCAATTCATGACAAGACTACACAGGAACGACAAAGAATACTTGTGAAGCCATCATCTGTCGATAGTAGCACAAACACAAGTAACCAAACTGCGCCACTAAAAGAGTTATCAAACGTCGGTAACAAATTGAATACAACGACGTCCTTTAGACAACGCCACTACTCGTTCTCGGTTGGTTCGATGGCTGGAAAGTTGAATGCGACAGCTGCAGCCGCTGCTCCTGCACAGAGCCGAGCGGTTCTTAGTGGCCGAAACAAAACCGGCGCCATTATTTTATAAAATTATTTTTGGTTTCTATTCATTGATGTTTCTCAATTAAATTTAAATTTTGTATTGTATCGTGTAAGCCAAATTAAGTAAAATTAGATCAAACAAAATGCTTGAATTTTTTTTTTCTTGTAAATCACATTTATTAGCTCTAAATATTCCATTTATTTGTCATTGAGCTTGTTCTTCAAAATGCTGAGATGAGTCAGACAGTTGTCACGATACGCCCGACGTTCGACTAGTTTGTCCAATGGCACCATATCATTTAGCTGCTTGGCAACCTCAACGGCAGTGGGTCCCTCCATTTTGGGTGTGTCGCCCATTGTCTCGCTGACGGCATAGATCGTTTTCGAGTAGCGCTCAAAATAGTTGGCCATTCCTTCAGCATTCAGATGCGCCGTCTCCAGTGGGCCCAGGAAGGCATAACGCATGCCCAAACCATCACTCATGACGCTATCAATATCCCGGACATTGAGTATGCCGGCCTCTACCAGACGCCGTCTCATTCAAGATGGCATATTGAATACGATTTAGGGCAAAGCCTTCAATCTCACGCGAGAGCGTGACGGGCTTCTGGCCAATTTCATCCATTAGGTCACGGGTCTTTTGAACCACCTCTGGCCTTGTCCATGGCGCTGGCACAATCTCCACCAGCGGCACATAGTAGGGCGGATTGACAGGATGCGAGACGACCGTCTAGAAAAATTGCCAGAAAATATAAATATAAAGGTGCTCAGCACAAGATTGGCATTCAGACACGCAAAGATAACAACTCACGTTGTGTTTGTGCTTCAAGTCGGCAGTGAAAAGCGACGGTAGGAATGTGCTGGTGGAACTGGACAATATTGTGGTGCTGTCGACCACATTGTCAAGCTTCTTGAACAGTTCTTGTTTCCACTCCAACTTCTCGGGTATGCACTCCTGGATAAAGAAAGCGCCACTAGCCAGCTCCTTAATGTCATTGGTACCCGAAATACAGCTAAATTGATCCTTTGCATTCAATTTGCCACGCAGCAGACCCTTCTTCTCCAGCTCCAGCAATTCCTTTTGCGTTGCAGTCAACGCGCCTTGCACCTGCTCGGGCAGGATGTCATAGAGCACCACCTGATAGCCAACCGAGGCGAACAGCATGGACCACGACCGTCCA
>JAWNLR010000699.1:0-20136 GCA_035042205.1 Drosophila infuscata | reverse complement strand
AAAACACAAAGAAAGAAAATTTTGTACACGATGTGAACTGTGCGAAGTTGTTATTAAAACTAAGTTAAGAATTGTATATGGTATTCGAGCTTGAGGCATAGCCTACTAGGGAAATCGATATAAAATTATAGTGACGAGTGCTGCGTATTATCATTTATGTTGGATGATAGATGGATACATATGATTCCATGAGATTGCGATGATCCTTGCGCTCTTTGTATTCGTTCGTGTCCGCTGTGGGCCATTTGTCCAGCAGATTGTCCTTGACCAAACGGTGATCGAATTTACGATTTTCAAGATATGAGTGCTTTTGAAATTCGGTGATCTCTTGACCTTTAAGTGGTGCCATTGTATCCAATGTGTCTTGTGTTGGACTCACGATGGGCACACTTGACCGCAATAGAAGATTTTTGAGAGTTTCGGGGGCCTTCTGTGGATTCGGATTGCGGTATCTGGTTAAACTATCTTCGGTTGCCCAGCAGAGCATTTGCAAATGTTTAATAAAGGCAACTGCAGGATGGCACTGGTATTCCACAACTGATTGCGATTATAATTGTTTTCCACATTGGATATTTACCACATTATTGATTTAACTTGAGTTGGTTACTTAGTAGCGGCTGTTTGTTATTGATGTCTTGCAATTTGTGAAATCAATGACATTGACAGCACGTGAATTGGGCTTAAGTTCAATGTCCTACTTAGGTATTGAGTGAAATTAGGGCGCAATATGTATTCTTATTCGCATTTGTTATGTGCAGATAATTCACAAATTGCAACTTAAATGCGGCGCCTTTCGATATATTTGCCGTGTTATCGATATATATATGTGTGCCATGCAAGTAAAAGAATAGTGCTTTGTTATTTCTCTTTGCTTTTGTATTATGCACAAAATTATTATTTTCAAATAATGCCAGCATTAGCTGATTACATATCTGTGCCATGACAATCGATATTTGACGCACGATAGTCACGCACGACATGCGACAGTGTGCGTGTGTGTACATATGACAGAGTTGTGCGATGTGTGCTACGAACACGGTTAACGCAAAAAACAAAAGCAGAACGAGACGAAACGAAACGCAGGCAAAAAGAAAGACGGCGAGGGCGACAAAATCAAAGAAGTACATACGAATGTGACGCTTGACGAAATTTGAATAGCTGTTGAATTGAACAGCTTGAACTGCACGGAATATATATTCTAAATTGTAGAACACAGCCAATTCGATGCACAATGAGAGCCAACAACAGCGAGGCAACAGCAACAACAACAACCACAGAAGCAGCGGCGGTAGCAACAGTAGCAGCGTCGACAAGCAGCGCAGTCGCCGCCAGCAGCGAGACTGATGCCGAAACATTGGATGCTGCCGCCGCCACCTCTGTGGATATGATGGAAGTGGACGTGGTGGATGGCGAGATGGAGGCCGAGTTGGAGGTGGAAGAGGTCGAAGAGCGGGCTGAGCTGATGCAGTTCATCAGTGAGCTGCAGGAGAAGATCGATAGCAAACGTCAGTTGCGCCAGCAGAATGCCAACTTCGAGCTGCCCGGCGACAAATATTTTGCACGGCTGGACTCGAATCTAAAGAAGAATACGGCATTTGTCAAGAAACTGAAGCTGTTTACGGCCACGCAATTGGACGCACTGCTGCGCGAACTGTCCGCCTTGAATCTGAGTAAATACATTTCGGAAATATGCGCAGCGCTGGCCGAAGCGAAGCTAAAGATGACAGATGTGCCGGCTGTGGTCACATTGGCATCCAAGCTGCACTGCACCTACGCTGACTTCGATGCCCATTTCCTGGAGGCGTGGCAGAAGGCGCTGAATGTGAAGTCCACCGAAAAGATAAGCAATCCGAGTAAATTGCGCGTCGATTTGCGTCTGTTTGCCGAACTGGTCAGCTCGGGTGTCATTCAGATGAAGCCGGGATTGGCGCAGCTGGGTGTGGTGCTTGTGCAGCTAATTGCCCAGGATAAGGATGATCATAGCAATTTCTCGATTATATTGTCCTTTTGTCGGCACTGTGGCGAGGAATATGCTGGCCTTGTGCCGCAGAGGAAGCAACAGTTGGCCGACAAATACAATGTAGAGGTGCCCAAATCGGATTTCCTTGGCGCCGACAAGCAGCTCAACTTGCGCACCATGCTCAAGGGCTACTTCAAGGCTCTGTGCAAGCACGTCCTCTCCGAGCAAACGATTCTCATGAATATGACGAAGAACATACGCCGTACCATGGAGTGCAAGGGAGAGATTAGCCAAGAGAAGCGCGAGAAATGTGAACTGATGCAGGCGAGCTTCGATAAGTTGCTGGCATCGGCACAATCACTGTCGGAGCTGCTTGGCGAACCGTTGCCCGAATTGACCAAGGAGTCCGAGTGCTGTAATCCGGGCACCGTTATCGACAATATGCTGGACGGCGCCACCTTTGGCACCTTGGATCCGTGGGGTGACGAGGAGACGCGTGCCTTTTACACCGATTTGCCCGATTTGCGACAATTTTTACCCAATTTTTCGGCACCCAAAGTCGATCTGCAGACGCTCGAGGAGCCCAGCGAACTTACTGAGGAGGCCATCGATGCCAACATCGATGCGGAGCTCGACATGGACGATCCGCCATCGGCTGCCAGCGATGTGCTCGACAAGGAGCAGGAGGAACAGCAGCCTTCGTTAGCGACACAGTCCACAGTCCCAGCCACTGGCGAACCATCTATTCCACTGACAACCAACGGTGCTGCTTCTCCAGCTACTGCTGCTCCAGCTCCGGTTCCGGCTAGCGATAAAAAAATGGGCAACGCTTTAATGGAGCTCGGCCGTCAACAGCAGCAGCAACAACAACAACAGCAGCAACAAACTCAAACGGTACATTTATTTAATATTCCTGCTGCTAATTGATGAATATAATTTGGGAAACTAGATCTTGTTGTTCCTCTTTGGTCAAATGTGAAATAATATTTAAACAAAAAATACAAAAAATTGTCACTTAATCGTTTCTCTTTCCAACAGCAATCGCAAACGCAGTCGCAGCCACAGTCCCAATCACAGTCACAGTCACAATCACAGTCGCAGACGCAGCAGTCACAGATGCGACAACAATTTGATGTATTCCAGCAGAATCTGTTCAACTGCGTCAACAAGGAACTTATCGATTCGGCGGCCATTGAGTTTCTGCTCAATTACAATACAAAAACTCAACGAAAGAAGCTAACTCGGACGATATTTAGTGTGCAGCGTACAAGACTCGATATATTGCCATATCTGTCGCGATTTGTGGCGATTGTGCACATGTGCAACACGGATGTTGCCGCCGATCTGTCAGAGTTGTTGCGCAAGGAATTCAAATGGCACATACGCAAGAAGAACCAGCTAAACATTGAGTCCAAGCTGAAAATTGTGCGCTTCATTGGTGAGCTTGTCAAGTTCGGTCTGTTCAAGAAATTTGATGCACTCGGTTGCCTAAAGATGCTGTTGCGCGACTTTATTCATCACCACATCGAGATGGCCTGCGCCTTTGTGGAGGTTAGCGGCATTTATTTATACAATTGCCGTGATTCGCGGCTGCTGATGAATGTGTTCCTCGATCAAATGCTGCGCATGAAGACTGCAACGGTGATGGATTCGCGACACGCGGCGCAAATTGAGAGCGTCTACTATTTGGTAAAGCCGCCCGAGTCCGCCAAACGTGAGGTGACGCGCCGTCCACCCTTGCATGAGTATATCAAACATCTGATCTTTGAGAGACTGTGCAAGCAGAATGTGGAGCACTGCATCAAGATGCTGCGGCGCATCAATTGGCATGATCCGGAGATTAGCGGCTATGCCATCAAGTGCCTTAGCAAGGCGTATCTGCTCCGCTTTCCCCTCATACGCTGCCTGGCCGATCTAGTCTCCGGCCTGAGCTCGTATCAGCCGCGAGCGGTGACCATTGTCATTGATAATGTGTTTGAGGATATACGCGCCGGCTTGGAGATACACTCTCCCAAAATGTCACAGCGTCGCATCGCAATGGCCAAATATCTGGGCGAAATGTACAACTATAAGCTTGTGGAGTCCACACATATACTCAATACGCTATACTCGATAATATCGCTGGGCGTGACACTAGATCAATCTGTCATCTCGCCCCTGGATCCCCCAGAGAGCCTGTTCCGTCTTAAGCTTGCCTGCATGCTGCTGGACACCTGTGGACCCTACTTCACTAGCCAGGCGACACGCAAAAAGTAATTGCCTTTTAAATCATACTTCAAACATTAACTCGTAATTTCAAGAACCAAATCATTTTGCTTTTTACACAGACTGGACTACTTTCTGGTGTTCTTTCAACATTATTATTGGCACAAAAAGTCACATCCCGTATTTAGCAAATCGGAGAATACCTCGGATCTGTTTCCCATACTCGTCGATCATACTTATCGCGACTGTTTGGCCGCCGTGCGTCCCAAGCTGAAGCCCTACAAGAGTCTGGAGATAGCCAAAGAGGCTATTGATAATCTGCAGGAGCAACTGTATCCGCAGCTAAGGGCAAGCAGCACACAGGATTCCAGCGATCTGGCGACTATTAGTGAAATCAGCGAATTGGATGAAGGCGTAAGTTGCACAACAAAGCACGCAACAGAATGCAGTCAGACTCACATCTTTTTTTCCTCTTTCCAACAGGCAACGGATGACTCAGGTTCGTCGAACAATCATCGCGAACGTCAGGCAACTGATGGCTCTGAGGTGGATCAGTTGAACGACTGGACTGAATATGAGGTGGAGTCAGCGCTGCCACCGCCGCCGCCAGAGAAATCCAAAGAGGATGTCGAGTTCGAGCAAATGTATGAGAAAATCACGAGTGACTCGTATCAGGAGCGTCTCAAGGAGCCGCCAATCAAGGCACTCACCAAGGACATACCCGTGCCCATGACGGCACGCCTGCAAAAGAAATCCTACGATCAGCTAATTGGCAGCAATCCGCCACAGATCTCAAAGACTACCGCAACCGCTGTCACTGCCTTTGCTGCTGCTGCTGCTGTTGCCGTCGCCACTGCCTCCGCTTCCGCCTCCCCCAGTACCTCTGCGAATGCCTCCTCGGAGGATGCTGTAAACAGTTTACCAGCATCAGCAACAGCATCATCCGCAGCAGCGTCAGGGACTGATACTACTGCTGCCGCTGACTGCAGAGATGGCCTCGCACCGGAGAACGGTGGTGGTGGCGTTGTCTGCCCCGTCGGTGGCGCTGTACCGTTTGTGTTGATGGTGCGCGGCAACAAGGGTGGCAAGCAGCAGTTTAAATCATTTATTGCACCATCAGGCTCACAGCTGGCAATCAATCTGAAGCTGCAGGAGCAGAAGACACGCGAGGAGCATGAAAAGGTGAAGCGACTGACACTGAACATAACCGAACGCATCGAGGAGGAGGATTATCAGGAGTCCCTGATGCCGCTGCAGCAGCGAAACTTTACTCAGAGCTATTACCAGAAGCCCAACAAGCACAAGTTCAAGCATCAAAAAGGGGCACCCGATGCGGATTTGATCTTTCACTAAATGTCCAACGGTGACGAGAAGTTTTCCTGGTTAGCTAGCAGAACGTTACAAACACCCCCGACAGTCTACCCAGAAGCTCCAAGAGCAATCAATGCCAATATATATACATATATATATATGACAAATGTATATCGAGAGCCACACGATGCCTTCAACTCTGCATAGGCAGACGGACGACCACGAATGCCTCATCCATGTCTATGTACCATTGTTAGATGCTATATATATATTGTTGTGGAACGTACTTAAATTGAAATGTCCTAATCATGTCAAGGTGTCTATGGCCAGCCGAGACGTCTATGCACATATATATATATATATATATGTGTGTGTATATATATATGTATGCATACATATACATATGTATATATGTACGAATCAAATGTGTTATCGATTCATCTATAAATGTACATAGAGCTATAAAGATTTTATAATTTTAGATTATAGCAGCGCGCAGACTTGTTTAGGAAACAGCATTTTGTTTTTAATCAATAAAAAAATTTATCGATTTCCAGAAGCAAAATTGCGGCATTCTTTTAGAAACACAAAGGCGACAAGAAAATTGTCTCGAACTCAGTCAAATCCTTACAGATGCATTAGGATCGCAATGACTAACTCTATCGAGCTGCACTTAAGGATTAAGGCATCATCTACTTTAAAAAATGTATGTCGCCAACACAAAATCCTTGGCTTCTCGGAAACTACATAGACGATTTCAATGTCTTTTGAATACTTAGTAGCACTTGGTAGGTTCCGCAAGGATTTGGTTGAGTTATGAGCGATTTACTGGTTTAAATGTCTTTATTTCAACTGTTTGAAGTACTTATTGGGTAGTTGAAACCAAAATGACGTACAGAGTGCATTTTTCTGAAAAAATTTAACTTATCTAAAAAGAGGACCACTCGCCATTTCCCTATCCCTTTTAACCCTACACCTTTTAATGCCACAATCACCCATAAAAAATCGGTATATTTTATATTTTTTTCAAAATATTTCGCATTTATTGATCATTTAAAATTCGCTTAGCATAATCCCGTAAATGTCTAAATTTGTAGAATTACGAAAAAAAAAAAACATTTCCTCAATTTTCATTCTCACATTTGATACCAACAAATTTCAATAACAAAAATATGCCCCCAAATTTATCAGCGCCTACAAAAGGGAGCGTCGTTTTGATCTATTATTAATTTTGCTTAAAGTTGATTCGATGATTCGTACACAGCATAAAAATACCTACGATAATTTATACTTTTTTTACTTGGTTGCGTTGCTTTCCATCGCATCCTTTGTTTTTTGTTTGCCCCGTTTGCTAACCCACAGCCCGCTTGGTATTTAGTAATAATTCTATGCCGTACACAATTCCGAATACTGTACCCAAATCCATCTACCTTACGATATACAAATTACTGTATGTCTTCTATTTTGTTGTTTTCTTTTTCTCTTTTTGTTGCATGCAATGCAGTTGCAAGGGTTGCTAAAGACAATAATGCTTCTAGCTAGGGGGACCGCACTGCTAATTAGCATCGACTACATCTAACTGTAGTTAGGAACACATAACTGTGGGCGTAGCGTACGACTGAGTGTGAGTGTGTGTTGGGGTGTGTGTGTGTGTGTGTGTGTGTGCATTAGCATAATGTATCAACTAAGAGTAAGTAAGTAATGTGTATAAAGTATGTATATATATATATATATATCATATAGTTAACTAGTAATTACAGTTTGTTTCGCAAGTACCGCAAGAAGTACCCTAATTGATAAGTTGAATTGGCCTGGTTCGGTTTACGATTAGTTTCTCTTATTACTCTTCTTATTTAAGACACAGCACAACATTTAACAATTATGTAAGTACACTTTTAGTTTCTCAATGGTTCTGTTCTGTTTAGTTTCAATCTTAAAATACAAAACGCAAGCAAAAAAAAAAAAACAAAAAAAAACACATTCACACTTTGAAAGAGACAGAGAAAGGAAGTGTGCGTGTGGGAGGGGGACAGAGAGCGGTTACTGGTTACTCTGCATGTTATTCAATATTCTTTCATACAATTTTCTAAATGCAGACCAAGAGAGAGAGAGAGAGAAAGAGAAAGAGAGAGAGTATGGAGACGAATCTGAGAATACCTTTCACTCACAATGTGAATTCGATTCATTGGGTGCATTTGGGTGTCAAGTGATGTGTTTAGATATAGGGAAATGGATCTAATACTTAAATGGTTACTATTTGCTTAAATCTAAGCTTAATTAGTACCCTTCACAAAAATATATTTCCTACAATACTAATGAAACGCACATACTTTGACAAATGAAAAGAGAAAACATATAAATTAAATCACATAAATCAAAATGCCACTAAGTTAATAAATAATTAAGGGGAATTTTTGGTTATGTTGACCTGTTCTTTAGAGTAAATAGTGAGGTAAATAAATAGGGTTCGTAACAATCAATACATATGAATAAACAAAAAGGTGTCACAGACACCCACACACACGGACCCATGCAATTGCACTCTAAGTAGGGTTGCTAAGGCTAATACATTCGTTTGTGGCTATTTGTTGTTGTTTGTTTGTTTTTGTTTTTGTTGTTTTTTGTTTTTTAAGTATGTCTACGCTTAAAATCGATTTTTATGTTTTTGGTGTTTGATTTGTTGTTGTTGTTGTTGTTGATGTTGTTGCTGTTGCTAGACGCTGTTGTGAGCCTAAAGATTAATTGTGTCCAGATCCTGGCAGGGAGCCCGTGGACTTAGATCATCGCTGCCTCCGTTGCTCTTTTGCATATCGACGCTACCATAGCCATCGCTCCTAATGTCCGCCATGGATGAATGTATTTGATTGATGTGATTGTGTCGCTGATTTGTGTTGGTGTTGTTGTTGTTGTTATTATTATTATTATTGTTGCCGCTGTGTGGGATGTGGGTGTGACCATTGGACGTCATCTGCTTGCCAATCACGCCATCAACAGAGCCACCGGCAACCATATTGTTATGCAGCGACTGCGTCCTCTTGGTGCCCAGGCCCAGCGGAAAGGCAAAGTCCTTCGGCTGCTTGTGCATTATTTTTCCCGATGTGATTAGTCTGCCAAAGCCCTCCTGCAAAACATCAAAATCAAATAAAAGGAGAGTAAGTCCAGGCAAGTTGAGCTATTGACTACGCAAGCCACACTCACCTGATGGGCAAAGGCGTAGCCCGAGCGCACGGAGCGTCGTCCACGGCGGGAGGATGGCGTGCGACGCACATCGCTGGAGACGCGCGAATGCATCTTCTTCAGTGACTTCTGGCGTATCTGTGCGAATTTGTAAATATGGGTGAATCAGAATCAGAATCAGAATCCGAAAAGCAGCTGCTCACCTTGTCCGACAAGCTGGGATGCACGTCCAGCAGATAGAACTTGTAGGCGAGCACGGGAGCCATCAGCATGACGACAGTGATTAGCATAGTCACCCAAAATGTTACATCCTTGATGGCCTGCGTCAGGGAGCCCACATAGGGGCCGCCAATGACATAGTTGTAGAAATAGTCAAGGACAAAGTAGCAAATGAGGCTCCCCCAAATGGTAATATGATTGACAATGGTCCAATACGATGTGTAGAGCGCAATCTAAAAGATTGAAGATGGCAAGGAGGAGTAGTTAGGACTACATACACAATCTCGTCCATTATAGTCTTACCTGGGCCGTATTGTCCACGATCAGTATGGTGGCGACGACTGCGCCCAGCGTCATATGATCGCTCACTATGTAACCGTTGTGCGAGACACCATCCTTATAGACACCATACGGTATAAGGAACAGTATGAGCGATGTGAAGGCACCGTGGAGCACGCTGTAGATGAACTCGCGTATGTTGAAGAGCTCACTCTTCAGGCCCGGCGTATAGAGGAGCGGATATTCCACGCTATCCTTATCCGAAACATCCTGCTCAAAGACGCCCAGTGCCAGCACCGGCAGCGATGTGTAGAACAGATTGTACACCGATATGAACATGGGATCGAACACTGTCTAAATACGCAAGAGCAATCGATAGACGATGCATCAATCAATTTATATTTATGTGTGTGTGTGTGTGTGTGTGTGTGTGAATATGAATATGAATACCTGAAATATCTAAAATATCAATTCTTGTAAAGTGTAAAGAAAACATTCTACAAAACTTTAACTGTTTCTTCAATTTATGTTAGATGGCTTTAACTTTGATTGAAATGATATGATAAGAAGGAACCGAACAAAGTCATCTGATCTATAAAATGCCAAGTGAGCATCTCGATATGGCGAAGGATTGCTCTGCTGATCAGCTGTGCGTAAATCTCTCTCGTTTTGTACGCCAGAAGAAATTGACTTGAATTTTTATAAATTTTGTTACTCAGAGAGTATATTTCTAAAAATCTGGGTTTTCTTTGCTTAATTTCAGTGTACAATTTTCTAAAATTATTAAAAACTATGTCTAACTTCCTGGGTGTTTATTCAGATAAGTATATATTAATAATCATTATATTATTAATAATCATTGGATAGTTTATAAATACAATACGATAGATAATTTATAATTTAATCCTTCAGTAAACTCAAATACTATTTTCGGAATTTCGGAAAGAATTCTACATTTTAGAAACGCATTTCTTAATAGTACAAAATATTTCGAAAATTAAAAAAATCAATATATTTTTGGGATTATCGATTTAGAGAAAAGTTTTCTAATTTTTAGTACAACAATTATTACATTTAGAGACTTTTCGAAAAAGAAAAAAAAATACTTTCTAGTTTTCAGGGCGATCCTCAAAAATTGTTCTCACCTGTGCACTAAAGCCACAGAAGAGGGAATACCAGCAGTGACAGAGCGTAAATGCAAAGTTCTTGTAGAAGAAGTAGCGCAGAAACTTGCACATGCGATAGTAGGACCAGCGTCCGTGCACCAGCAGCAGACGCTCCAGATAGCAGAATTGGGCGATTGCATAGTCGCTGGATAGCACCGCCTGCAGACCCTCCTGGCCCGATATGCCAACACCGATGTGAGCGGCTGTCAACAGAATGCGGATACAGATAGTCTTAATATCAAATATTTGCGCGGGGTGGGGGAACTCACCCTTGATCATGGAGACATCGTTGGCGCCATCGCCAATGGCCAGAGTGACAGCATTTTTGGCACGCTTGATTAGTTCGACGACCAGCGCCTTTTGTAGCGGTGTCACACGACAGCAGATCACCGCCTTGCAATTTGAGGCAATGTCCAAGAATCTGTAAGCGACGCCAAAAATTAGAAATGGGAAAAGTGAGAAATGAGCAGGAGGAGTTAGTCACTACTAGCTAGTAATAACGGGCCAAACCTGGCCTATGTGTGTCGACCTATATAGGCCGATAGCCGTTTAACCTAACCTAACTCCTAGCTAGTCAGTCCCAGCTTGTCATAGCTGGCTCGTCGCTGAATTGATTATGATTACGTATTATTGTTTACTCACTTGGTCTCCAGCTCCGGCGACAAACAGTGGACCAGTGAGTGGCCATTGACGACCAAGGCGAAGCCCGACGACTCGTCCACTTCAGATGGCGCTGGAGTTTGTCTTTCGTCCGCGCTCTTTCTGGCATCGCCATAAATATTTTGACATTCGGCGCTGTATGTGTAAATATATATATATATATATATATGTGTGTATGTGTGTGTGGGAGAGAGACAGTATACATTAGTTGAAAGTTTTCAATGGATGCTAATTTGGGTGTGGGAGTGTGTGTTTGAGTATGTGTGAGGAACAAAATAAATTGTATGATTTTATTGAATGAATCGAATCGAATAATCAAATATCAAATCGATGGCTACGCAATGAACAACAATTAAAAGCATCACACACAGAAATAGTGGGTTATTTTTTAATATAACATTAGGTTAGATAGAAAGCATGACAGAAGAGAGCGAAAGAGACAGAAAGAGAGAGAGAGAGAGAGAGAGACAGCGCACTAGACTTCTCCAATTCTCTCAATATATTTGGATAAGTGGCTATGAATAAGCATTATTTGGAATGAATATGAATGAATACGGTAAGGTAAGCTACACATACATTTATGGATACACGATATTGGTACTTTTTCAAAATAAATACAAAAACACGAACAATTTGAATTGGAAAGGATGAGATTTGTGCGGTTGTCAACATTAAATTTGGTTTTGTTCGCACTAAAAATAAATAATAATGATTGGGATGACAAAACTAACAGTACTTAAACAATGCACATTTAGTTATTAAATCTATGAGGATAACGAAAAACAATTTGTATTTTTTGAGTTTTGAGTTTTGAGTTTTGATTCTTGTGATATTTTTCGTTCGTTTAGTTTACTTGACGGGCGGAACAAGTACCAATAGAGGGTTACATCCTTGCGAACACTAAAAGATTCATTAAATTATGTTTGGTTTTGGTTTTTTTTTTCTATATTCGTCTGGGTTTGTTTTTCTTTCAACTAATACATCAATACTGCTACTTCTAAGCAAACAAAAATATAAGTAATAATTGAATAAAATACAAAAATGTATGTTTAGCTAACAGATGATTCTCTGAGCGTCTCGAAGTCTGCTAAGAATCGATAGAGATCGCCGCTAAGCTAAATTGGTAAGTTAAAAACAAACTAAAATAATAAATAATAAAAAAATAAAGAGATCAAAGAGAGAGAGGGGGAGAGAGAGAGAGTCAGAAAGAAAGATACATTCATAGAGTTAGCGAAAATACAGGGTGTTTTTCTAGCTGCGCTTTGGTGTCATTTCTGGTTTAGCTTCACTGCATCTAGAATCTTAATTATTAGTTGTTCTCTTTTATTTGTATTTTTTATTTTTGGTTTCGCTTGAGAAGCTTTGCAAATAGATGCTTTTGGAGTGCCCTCTACCTGTCCGGTCCGCCCTTATTATCCTTAATTTTCGCATCCCACCTAAAGGTAACCACCGATATGGCTGGCGGTGGCTGTGATATTAGTGAACCGTTCGAATCCTGCATAAAGGCCGATGTCTGCGTCATCGTCACGCTTAAGGGATCCATGCCACTCTCATTGCTATAATTATCGATACCTGCAAGTCAAAACGAAAATGAATAATTCTGAATGGAATATGAATGGAATGTGGACTGGACAACACTAACCGCCCGGCCGAAAGCGATCGAATATCTTGATGGACTCCTTGAACTGACGCAGTTGCTTCTCCACCTCTTCCACCGAACTGCCATCCACAATGAAGACATCCACCAGTTCGTCGGTTAGCAGCTGGCAGGAGTAGCCAATGTTGATGGCAGTTTCTGGAATGTTGTGCAAAAAATACTGTTCAATTGGAAATGGCTTTAGCTGGTTTTTGGATTACCCACCCTGTTTGTCGCCAGTTAGTACCCAGATCTTGATGCCAGCATTCTGCAGATTGGATATAGACTTGGGTACACCATCCTGCAGTTTATCCTCGATGGCTGTCACCCCCAGCAGATCCAAGTCACTCTCAATCTCCTCGTACATGGCATTCAGCTTCTGTTCGCGCGAATCCATCGACAGAGAAGCTTCCTGATGCCGCAGCCGCCAGTCGTTGTAGTAGTCTTTGCTCAGCTGACGTTCCGCCAGCACCAGAGTCCGTAGACCCTCTCCGGCGAATTTCTGCAGCGAATGAGCATAGTGTATATTGGTTATAACAAAACGTACACTCAGAAAATAAATCATCCTCAATATAGAAATTCGCCCTATCTTTTGGCGCCAAGGGTTTCACATGTTTCTAAAATTTAAGGTTGTGGCTTTCTTAAATCCCTGCGAAAGTTGCTGTTTGACACTAAGAGCCAATATTTTCAGGATATGCTCCGCAATGCCGATCCCAATAAGAATCACGGATTCACTTTGTGGAAGGCAACGTGTTGTGTGAAGTGGCAGCCACTCACGTAGGATAACACTTGGTGTCAATCGGATGCAAAGAGTTCGTCAGCATTTGCGGATGAGCTGCAAGGCCGGTTCACGCCTTTTGCGCTTGCATCACCAAGCCAGGTACACGATCCTGAGGTACTATACTAAAAACTTACGTTCAGGTGGTCCTGGGTGCGCGCCTTCATATCTTCCTGACCGCCGTGCAAGCGATCGTATATCACGTTATCCGCACCCTTGCAGTAGAGCACCACGGATTCGGAGCGCCGCAGGATGACGGACATGCGTTTGCGAACATTATTGAAATCGAGTATGTGCAGCAGTTCGTATTCCTGCGGAGCAGACAAAACAGCCAGAACAAAACGCATCGTTAAGATCAAAATATAAATATCCCAGAAAAAATAAACAAGAAAGTGGATGAACATTTGCTGGAATCCAAAACTGATTGATTGGGGCATTCCAACAGGACAACGACTCTCAGCCTTGGGAAATTGTGATCAGATCTTGGACATCGATTTCTTCAAAAATAGGCCAGAACTTGGTGCACTATGGCTATATGTGGCGATCATTTATAATGATGATCCACAAAACATAACTAGTTCTTAGAAATATTCATTAACTCCAGGGATAGCTAGGAAAACTGGTTTATTATTCACCAAAGAAAATCTATGAACTATATTTGTTTGTTAGCATTATGCAAAAGATATGTATATATTATTTGGAGTATTGAAAATAATGCTTACCTCCAGGTTGCCCATCACTTCGATGGTAATACTATTTGGTGTGCGTGAGCGGAACACAAAGCCAAAGTTGCGGGCGGCAGAGACGAGGGCCGCCTCATCGGGACTCTGCGCCTGATACTCCAGTCTGCCGTCGACAGTCTCGGCCATAACCGTATGGCAGAGGGCCAACAGGCGGAAGAAGTTCTGGGCGTGCCGCTCATCCGAACGCACCGCATCCAATAGTGTGCGATCATACCAGCGAAAGTCGGTCTCGTAGTGCGGATTGGCCGAGAAGTCGATCGGTTCGAGTACCTGAAAGATTT
Organism: Drosophila infuscata; assembly: GCA_035042205.1. Taxonomy (NCBI): domain Eukaryota; kingdom Metazoa; phylum Arthropoda; class Insecta; order Diptera; family Drosophilidae; genus Drosophila; species Drosophila infuscata. Next base: position 5,721 of record JAWNLR010000699.1, on the reverse strand, counting down.
GCCCAATATCGTATCATTATCATTATTGGGCACAATTATACATAGGTTTGTTTAATTCATGTTCAATGTTGTACTGGAAGCAGTTTGGATTTGCATAATTGTATAATTGAAGCACAGGCAGGCATCCAATTTAGATACGATATATACAATTGATCTGTTAGAATACGGAAATTGGAAATATTGGCTAAGATACGTTAGGCACAACCATAAAATTCATTCGTATTAAAATATATACATATGCATATGTATATATATATTTAAAGCTGATGATAACAAATGTAGATATGTCAATGTCATGTTCGATCTATGCGAGTTTATTAATTATGATTTGGGCGCAGCTCAACTTGGCCATTTGGCAAACAAAAAAGGCAGCACAAAAAGCAGTCAATAAAATTGTGACTAGCTGATCGTTACACACACACACACACACACACACACACACACACACAAAATGAAAGCACTAAGCAGACAATGCATATATACATATATATAAATATATAAATATATATACATATATTTGTTTATTGCCAGCTGAAAGCCAATAATAAATGAATACAACAGAGAAACGAGCAAAACGCTTGACAATATTTGGAACTATTGGTATCAGACGGAGAAGGAGGATGGGCAGCGGTAGGGGAAGGTGGAGGAGGAGAACAAGTGGTCAACATGCATACGTGCACTTTTTGATGTGACGAACTCCAATTTGTGGCAAAGCGATGGGTGCTTAAATAACGGTGCTGATGTGCGCTATTTTCGTTGTTGCTGCTGCTGCTGGTTCGGGTGGATGTTGCTGCTGCTGCTGCTGCTGTTGTTGCAGTTGCAGTTGCGCCAAATTGTCTCTCATTGTTGTTGCTGTGTTCCTGCTGCTGCTGCTGGCAAAATGGGGTACAACAGCCGGTGTCGATTTTGGCTGGCTCAAATTGTGTTTGAAATGAGGATGTTTCTGAATTGAATTGAAGCTGCTTGCGATGATTTGTTAGCTGTTGCTGTTGTTGATGATCTTGTGAGCGATTGTTGCTATTGTTGTGTTGCTGTTGCTGTTGTTGCTGTTGTTGTTGTTGTTGTGGATTGTGTTGTGGTTGAATGTCATGCAAGATTATTACTTTGTCGCTGCTGTTGCTTGTGGACAGACCGGACAATTGACGCCGCATCCGCTGGCCGCTGCGCGTTAAGCAACCGCCCAATCTTTTGCTGCCACAATCCGTATCCCGGTCAGTGCCACTGCCACTCCCACTGCCACTGCCCGGATCATTCAAATCATTGTCGCTGCTGTTAGGCAGCAGATAGTGGACCTGTTTCTGTGCCATGGGATTCTCCATGCTGCTCACCGTTGGCGACATCAGTTCCCCGGCAATGCGGCCCTGCAGCTGCTCCGCCTTGTTGGCCAATTGGGTGCCACCAGTGCTCGTTACGAGCACTGCACTCTTCATATGCCTCTTTGTCGCATGCACCTCGGCGGCGTGCACCAGTATCGTCGGCGCGGATGTGGGCGTCTCTATCGTTTTGTTGCATCTGTTGTTGCTGCTGCTGCTGCTGCTGCTGCTAGTTTTGAAAATTGATTGCTGCTATAACGAGTAATGTGAGATTGTTTTGCTAGGCGCACAATTAAACATAGACACACAATATTTGGGGGCAAAATAGATATTCTTTTTGTTGCTGTTGCTGTTGTGCTACGTATGTTGTTGTGGTTGTTGCATGCAACAGTTACAGCTACTTGCAGCTTGCAATTGTGATAACGATTATTGCTCAATTTTTACACTGTTTCTTGCACTCAAAAAAATCAACCTGCACTTTAGAAATTCAACATATACAATTCTTAATTTCAGGCTGCATTTGTTCAAACATTCAGAATTCTTTTTGTTTCTTGTATTTATTATTAAAATTATTATTAACATAATTTATGCATTTATTTTACTTTCTTTAAAAAAAAAACATAAAAAACATTTTACGGGTATTTTTGAAGTGGACAGCAGCTAATCACTAAAATTACACATGAGATGAGAAAATAATTTGTACAATTTTCCGAGTTCCAAAAAGAATTTTTTTCTAAAAATCATGGATTGCATTTTAAGTTGTTAGAAATGTATTTCCTGGTAATAGAAAATATTACTATAAAATATAGAAATTAGGGCAAGCTGATCTAATTTTTAGAAAAATGTTTTCTTACATTTATAAATTGATTGTAATAAACAAGAAAACTATCCAATTTGTCGGGCAATTTTTTATTTTATTATTGTTGCGTGTGGGTTTTGCTTGAATGTTAATTTTAGATATACCTATATATTTATATTTATTTTTATTTTTACCCGTATTACTGTGCAACTACATTTCCTGCCCAGTGTGTATTAACACTCTAAAACTCAAAATCAGCCCTTATTCTGGATTTTGCTTTAATTTTGAAAAACATATCGTAAACAAAAAATTATTTATAAGAAATTCGCATAACTTAAATACGTAAAAAGAATTTTAGATTCTGTCACATCATCAATAAACTTAAAACTTTATTAAAATAAACAAAAACTATAATTTTAACCAATTATTTCTTTGGATGAATAGTAAACAAGACGTATTCTCAGATTAGATTAACTGAAAAATTGCAATATTCATTTAGTGTTAACTTTTCAACAATTGTGCAGTGAATTGTGACTTAAGCGCTTGTAAACATTTCTGTTGGGTGCCCAACAAGCGCAAGGTGCTCACACACACACACCTATACACACACACACACCTATACACACACACACACCTATACACACACACACTTAACCATATAAAGTTACACACACACCAAGGACCAACACTCAATTGAAGTGTCGCTCAACAAACCGAAACCGAAATCTTACTGAACAACCTCTCTTAAGCCGGAAACATCAATTCCACCAGACACCAGACTTAAATATATATACAGTGTCTCAAAGCTCAGTTCGCCCAGCGTCTAGCAAAAATATTAATTGCCTGCCATAAACTATGCATTATGCATTATTTTTCAAAAATTCCAAAGACCGATTGCAGGTACATATATTAACCACAAAAATGAATATATGACCCTAAAAAACTGGGATTTCCCCACCCGCTAGGTCGGGTTATGTAAAAAAGTACCTAAGTTTATGGTCAAGGGTTATTTCGCCCAATTACACTATGGACACCTGCGTGCCATAGTACCCGGATTTTTTACCTAAAGTTGAATATTTTCGGTATAAATAGACCAATCCTTCGAAGTCTAGTTTAGTTCTATTCTGCATCTCGAGTGCAACAAGCCAACAACTATGGGCAAACGGACTACCATTGATCAACGGAAAATCGTCCTGGAACACTTCAGAATGGGATATTCACTTCGCCAAATTGCTAAAATGGTCAACCTAAGTAAATCAACTGTATACTACATTGTTCAGCGCTTCGTCCACGAAAATCGGGTAGAGAACAAGGGCCGAAAGGCACCAAACAAGATTTTCTCCGAACAGGACGAGCGGACGATCATCAGGAAAATAAGGGAAAATCCAAAGCTATCGGCTCCAAAACTGACTCAACAAGTGCAGGATGAAATGGGGAAAAATTGCAGTGTGCAAACTGTGCGCAATGTTCTGCGCAACCATGACTTCAATGCCCGAGTACCACAGAAGGAGTCCTTTATAGGCGCACAAAATGAAGCGACTAGCATGCCGTTAGGCAAAACCCACTTGGACAAGGATTTAGATTTATCGAACACGGTCATATTTGCATATTTGACGTACAGAGACATAACTACGCAAAAAGAATTGGAAGATAGTGTAAAATGTAAACTTGATCTAAACAATGCTTAATAATAGGAAATTTACCTATTCTGAGCGAAAAGTGAAAAATTATTTATTATAGTTCTAAATTGTCTCTCATAATTTGCATAAACTTAATAAAATATATTTTAATAAAACATACATCAAAAGAAATAATAAAACAGAATTTAATTTAATTTGATATTGAAATTTACTGCATTCCAAAGACCGATTTCGGGTACATTTATTAACCACCGAAATAAATATATGACCCTAATACCTAGGTTTATGGTTCAAGCCCTTTTGAAACAGTTACATTTTGGACATAAAACCCCGTCTTTTTTTGTCAGGTTGAATATTTTCGGTTTAAATAGACCAATTCTCCGTATTTTCCTGCATTTCGGCTGCAACAAGCCAACAAGGACAATGGGCAAACGGACTCCCATTGATCAACTTTCACATCGCCAAATAGCTAAAATGGTCAATCTAAACACCTCAACTGTATTCTACATCATTCGGGTTTTGCGCAACTATGACTTCAATGCCCGAGTACCACGGAAAAAGCAATTTATAAGCGCAAAAAATAGCGGGTCTAAGATGACGATCGTCCAAATCCACTTGGACAAGGATTTGGAGTTCTGCAACACAGTCATATTTTAAGATGAGTCCAAATTCCAAATCTTTGGCTCGGATGGACGGAATTATGTATGGCGACAACCCAATACTGAGCTGAATCCCAAACACTTAAAGGCAACAGTCAAGCACTGCGGAGGAAGTGTCCTGGTATGGGCATCTATCTCGACAGCCGGTGTCGGAAATTTGGTGATTATTAAAACAACAATGGACAAGAATGTGTACTTCGATATACTAAAGGAAAATGTACTCCAAAGTACCGAGAAGCTGGAATCCGACATACTTTTCGGATCTACCAGGACAAAGACCGCAAACATAAGTCCGGAATAGTACAGTCCTGGCTTATCAGGATCTCCAAAATGCTCTGCTGGAGGAGTGGAGCAGATTCAGCCTAGAGACTACCCGGAAGCTGGTATCTTCCATGAAAAATAGGTTAAGCGAAATTGTTAAGGGTAAAGGATATCATACTAAGTATTAACATCATTATTTAAGCTTTTATACGCCAAATATTTAACTTTTTTTAAGACGGCAAAATATGCTTTCATCTGTATTTTGGATATGTTTTCAGTTTTTGACTAATTTTAATTCATTAATTAATATTTTAATAAAAACTAAAGTTTCCTTTTCAAATGTGATATAACGTTAAACAAATTGGCATTTAAGCATTTTGAATTTGTTTCCTTGTTTAAATTTTATAGCACTTTCAAATTTTTCCTAGACGCTGGGCGAGCTGAGCTTTGAGACACTGTATATATTTATATATATATATATGCATTTATATTGATAATAATTGCCCACCTCTGATATTTGGATGGGCTCGCCGGTGCGCAGATCAATGACATCGCCGTAAGTGCGCCCATGGATGCTGCACTTGTTGAACGTCATTATATTTTGGGTGAGGGTCCCCGTCTTGTCCGAGAAGATATACTGGATCTGGCCGAGCTCCTCGTTGAGCGTTGTGGTGCGTGCTTTGGCATATGTTTGGGTGCGTGCATAGTACATCTCCTCATCCCAGTTGATGAGGAACGATTGAACAAATCGTATTACCTGCAAAAAAAAAAACAAAATAATTAATTACGAGTTGCATACACAGATTTTAGATTAGATTCGATTCGATTAAAACAGACCTCTACGGAAACATAGAGTGATATTGGCACAACAGTGTTTAAGACTATGGCGTACGAGAAGAATACGAGCAGGCCAATAACCGTCGCACCGGATGCGACCATCTCTTGTGGAATTATGTGCTCCCAGGGCAAATACAGTTGAAAATGCTGGCCAATCAGACCCTCCCAGATGGCGCTGCCGACAGCAAAGAATGCACAAATCGACACCAAAA